>QNTS01007491.1:55927-66041 GCA_003317085.1 Hucho hucho
TACCAGTGTAGTATCATGGTGTCTATATACCAGTGTAGTATCATGGTGTGTAGTATCATGGTGTCTATATAGCAGTGTAGTATCATGGTCTCTAAATACCAGTGTAGTGTCATGGTGTCCATTTACCAGTGTAGTATCATGGTGTGTAGTATCATGGTGTCTATATACCAGTGTATTATCATGGTGTCTATATACCAGTGTAGTATCATGGTCTCTATATACCAGTGTAGTATCATGGTGTATATATACCAGTGTAGTATCATGGTGTCCATTTACCAGTGTAGTATCATGGTGTGTAGTATCATGGTGTCTATATACCAGTGTAGTATCATGGTCTCTAAATACCAGTGTAGTATCATGTTGTTTATATACCAGTGTAGTATCATGTTGTTTATATACCGGTGTAGTATCACAGTGTCTAAATACCAGTGTAGTATCATGGTGTCTATATACCAGTGTAGTATCACGGTGTCTATATACCAGTCTAGTATCACAGTGTCTATATACCAGTGTAGTATCACTGTGTCTATATACCTCTGTAGTATCACGGTGTCTATATACCAGTGTAGTATCATGGTGTCTATATACCAGTGTAGTATCATGGTGTGTAGTATCATGGTCTCTATATACCAGTGTGGATCATGGTGTCTATATACCAGTGTAGTATCATGGTGTCTATATACCAGTGTAGTATCATGGTGTCTATATACCAGTGTAGTATCAGGGTGTCTCTATACCAGTCTAGTATCACGGTGTCTACAGTGCCTTGCAAAAGTTGGTGAATTGGTGAAGTGAAATGAAAAAAATGACTTGTTTCAAATTATAAAATAAAAATTAAACTGAAAACTGGTGTGTGCATATTTATTCACCTCCTTTGCTATGAAGCCCCTAAATAAGATCTGGTGCAACCAATTACCTTCAGAAGTCACATAATTAGTTAAATAAAGTCCACCTGTGTGCAATCTAAGTGTCACATGATCTGTCACATGATCTCAGTATATATACACCTGTTCTGAAAGGCCCCAAGAGTCTGCAACACCACTAAGCAAGGGGCACCACCAAGCAAGCAGCACCATGAAGACCAAGGAGCTCTCCAAACAGGTCAGGGACAAAGTTGTGGAGAAGTACAGATCAGGGTTGGGTTATAAAAAAATATCAGAAACCTTGAACATCCCACGGAGCACCTTAAATCCATTATATAAAAATCTAAAGAATTTGGCACCACAGCAAACCTGCCAAGAGAGGGCCGTCCACCAAAACTCATGGACCAGGCAAGGAGGGCATTAATCAGAGAGGCAACAAAGAGACCAAACATAACCCTGAAGGAGCTGCAAAGCTCCACAGCAGAGATTGGAGTATCTGTACATAGGACCACTTTAAGCCGTACACTCCACAGAGCTGGGCTTTATGGAAGAGTGGCCAGAAAAAAGCCATTGCTTGAAGAAAAAAATAAGCAAACACGTTTGGTGTTCGCCAAAAGGGATGTGGGAGACTCCCCAAACATATGGAAGAAGGTATTCTGGTCAGATGAGACTAAAATTGAGCGGTTTGGCTATCAAGGAAAACGCTATGTCAGGCGCAAACCCAACACCTCTTATCCCCCCGAGAACACCATCCCCACAGTGAAGCATGGTGGTGGCAGCATCATTCTGTGGGGATGTTTTCCATCGGCAGGGACTGGGAAACTTGTCAGAATTGAAGGAAAGATGGATGGCGCTAAATACAGGGAAATTATTGAGGGGAAACCTGTTTCAGTCTTCAAGAGATTTGAGACTGGTCCACCTTCCAGCAGGACAATGACCCTAAGCATACTGCTAATGCAACACTCAAGTTGTTTAAGGGGAAACATGTAAATGTCTTGGAATGGCCTAGTCAAAGCCCAGACCTCAATCCAATTGAGATTCTGTGGAATGACTTAATGATTGCTGTACACCAGAGGAACCCATCCAACTTGAAGGAGCTGAAGCAGTTTGGCAAAAATCCCAGTGGCTAGATGTGCCAAGCTTTAGGAGACATACCCCAAGAGACTTGCAGCTGTAATTGCTGGAAAAGGTGTCTCTACAAAGTATTGACTTTGGGGCGGGGGAGGGTGAATAGTTATGCACGCTCAAGTTTTCTGTTCTTTTGTCATATTTCTTTTTTTTCACACCCCCCCCAAAATAAATTTGCATCATCAAAGTGGTAGGCATGTTGTGTAAATCAAATGATACAAACCCCCCAAAAATCTATTTTAATTCCAGGTTGTAAGGCAACGAAATGCCAAGGGGGGGGTGAACATTATCGCAAGCAACTGTAGGCCTACGTTGCGTGTAAAAACGTTTTTTTTACATTATGAAGGACTTGATATTAATTTGTGATTGTTTTACTTTGAGCTGTAACACAACGGGCCAAATAGGTGACTGTGAATTGTAGAGACTTAGACAGTGCAGACTACACCCTCTGCCTATTGGCTTATTTGCATATTCAAGCCTGTCTCATTACCCCTTTATTTAAGACAAGCTTTTTATCTGACTGGCTTTTCAAAGAAATGTAGCCTACACGTTTTGTGCTCTTGTAGGAAGCAGTAACTCCCACCTATGCTCATCTATAACTCGGCTAATAACTTGCTAACTAGCAAAACATGTCAACAAATGTGACTCACCACCTGGGTTTACTCTTATGTTTCAAAATTTGAAATGTTTATTTTTACATTTGATGAAAGTAGAGACTACAAAGTGGTATATCATACACTGCATTTGAGGAACAATGGGAAAGTAATTCTGCTTTGAAAGTTGACAAACTTGTAAATTCACTTTCGAGAAAATGGCTTTTTGAATGTTTTGCTATCTAGTGAAGAGCTCTTCTTTGTCTACACCCATTAAGCATTGTTCACACCCTCTTAAGCTTAAGTTCACACCGTCCATGTCGTTTGGCTCTCGGAGTGTTCAGAGCGCACACATGACGCTCTGGCCGATGATTTGTTTACCTCTGGATAACATGAAAACAGCCTAACCAGCTCTGCTGGCAACAATTTCATTACGCTTATTTGCCAACGTTTACTGACACCGGCCATATTCAACAGGTGTTGTACATTTTATCTTAATTAAGACATGTAGCTAGCTAGCTAGGTAAACAATGAACCTAGCTAGGTAAACAATGTGTAAGATCACACACGTCACATAACTTTAGCTAACAAGCCAGCCAGCTAACGTTAGCTAGTTAAACAACAATGAACGTAGTGCCAAATAATGTAATTACTGCCCTGCATGAATCTGCTGGGAGATAACCAACCAGGTTCAATGTTAGTTAGCTAACATTAGGCTCTAACTAGCAAAGCAAAAAGGTTCTGGGATCATCATGCATGATGGGTGCGTCTCCCTTTCACGGATGCCATGCCATGGTTGCCCTGAGTTTGAAGATGTAATCCGGAGACCGGTGTTTTCTCCATCTCTTTAGCTATCCTACTCTAATTCCACTGATTTCAAAACTAGATCCTCCAGAAATTGGAGAGCAACACTTATGCGACTCCACTACACAATACATGTTTAAAAAAGCTGTGTTCGAAAGGATTACTGACCAGCTCAAATAGACAGAAGCCTTCTATATGACAGACCAACCCAAACTCCTCTCTCGGCATTTCCAGCCCACTCATTATCTCAGCCAATCATGGCTAGTGTGAAGGTTGCTGAATTTTTCTATGGCTAAACCAACAAGGCTCGTAATTTAACAATTTTATTTATATTTACAGATAGTTTGTTATTAAGGCACATGAAAGTTCACATGTTCCAGAAGGCATTTCTGCCAAATAACGCATTTTGATTAAAAAGCAATAATAATGAATAAATAAATATTCAAATGGCTCTCCTGTGAAGGCGTGACTTGCGACATATACCTAGTTTCCTGAAATGGTCACAAATGTGATCTGAACTGAAAAGCGCATTCGCTCCTGAGGTGATTGAAAGACCGCTGGTGGGTTACTCCAGCCAGTAGAATTCTACTCCTTTGCGCTCTAGGCTCTACCTACAACAAAATTCACAGAATGAATCTTGCAAAGTTAAATTAGTTTTGTTGCATTGAAAAGGGGCTGATATAATGTTGATTCAATCACAGAAAAAACGTTGACGCAAAACCAATGGGGCGAACTCTGTGAAGTACAATCTCTGGCGTCTCTGCACCGCCTGACATTTCTTCAGCGCAGCAGTCCTGGAGGAGCCGTGCACGCGCTCAGCTTAGAGGGAACATTGGTCATAGGACCTTGTCTGTTGTATCTCCATATCCCAGTTGGCTAAGACAGACAGTCTTTTAAGGGAATGGGGAGGCAACACTTAATATTAGGAAGGTATTCTTAATATTTTGTACACTTAGTGTGTATCCTATTCTGTTTGCTAACAAGTAGCTAGACAGTGAGAGTACTCTTTTTTTTCTTTCTTTCTCCTCCAAGACTGCTTGATGTTCGAGAGTCAGGTTGATTGTGGAGTGAGTGACGGATTAGCTCACATTTACTGCCGAGGTAAATTTTTTGGCGTCTCTGCTCTCTGGAATCCTCTTAGTTATTTTCATGGTCACATAAAGTGCATGATACATGGTACACGGTCGATGTATACATGATTAAGGTGCTTAGTGTGTAGTGTTCCTTTACGCGTGGTGATGAGAGATGTTGTGTTGAAGAGACGGAAAATCACTAGATATGCTTGATGTGGGTGGGATCTATTAACCTTTTTAAAACCCTCAGGCCATTGGATAGGAATACTCATGTCAGGTGTCTCAGTGTAGCAGGTAGGCAGAGTCGGGCGCAGGACAACGGAGATGAGTAAATCACGTATCTTTACTCAAATAACAAACTACCAAAATAGGTAGTAAAATCCAAGCTCACAAATAAGAAGAACATCTAACATAATACAAACACGCACAAAACCATGAGGGAAACCATGAGGGTTTAAATAAGGCACAAATAATTAAGTGATTGGAAACCATGAAGACAAAAACATAGAAAATGAAAAGTAGATCGGCGGCAGCTAGAAAACCGGTGATGTTGACCGCCGAAAGCCGCCCGAACAAGGAGAGACAACTCAATATGGCAGTATCGTTTTAATCATATCGCTTATGGAAGCCTCTAAAGTTATAGCCTTCTCATCTAAATATTAATTATACATTATATTTATATAGTGCTTTTCATATGCGTTGCTTTGGTTTGTTTACATGGTGTGTAGTAACCTAACCCTTCACCACATATGTTGCCGTGGTAATTAGGTGCTTCCTAGGCAATGCACAGTATTGTTGTCACTAGAACGTCCATGCTTTAATTGTGCAGAATTCAGTCTACATCCCAAATGGCACCCTATTCCCTATGTGGTGCACTACTTTAGACCAGAGCCCCTATTCCGTATGTGGTGCGCTACTGGCGCATCCAATGCTGAATCAGCTGACAGTGCGAGGCACTTATGAGAAGCGAGAGGAGAGTGAGAGAGTGACAAACCTTTCCAAACATCTAAGTGGCACCCGACCTTTTCAGGGAATACAAAAGATGACAGGCTTGTGAATAAACTAGCTAGGATTAACTAGCGGTCAAAAGGATGGACATACCTAGCCTACTGCATCTCATTCAAAGTTTAAAATGCGCTGCAAATTTGAAGAGTTGAGCTTGAAAAAAACGACATTCATTTACATTGATTTGGGGAATGTGACATTTTCATTCAAGTAGACTCATTTGAAATGCCATGACGTTGTGACACGTGGAAATCTCTAGAGAATAACAAAATATAACTTGGTTACATAAAACATTTACGCAGTTATTAGTTATTATACTGTTAGTTTATTATATAATTACTGTAAGATTGGCTAATAATGTCAATGTTTTATAGTTTTTGTTAGTTATTCAGCACGATTGATCACTTTCAAGCTTATTTTGTAAGCGTCTATATTGCCATAGTCTACACAGTAAACTACGATTCCAAGAGTGCATTTCGGTTCCCAGAGTGCAATGCTCTGCCCAGGCCTGCTGCTGGCTGGCTAGTGATGTCATAGCGACGTAAACTAAATATATTGCTGTTATGAGTGCATTTCACATTACTTTTAGGTTTTCATAATGTAATAATGCTCACATGAATGTTATACTAACATATATGATCAATAATGACAAACCTCCTGGCATTGACAACTGAGATGGAAAGCTACTGAGGATGGTAGCTGACTCTATAGCCACGCCTATCTGTCATATCTTTAATCTGAGCCTAGAGGAAAGTATTGGTCCTCAGGCCTGGAGGGAAACCAAAGTCCTTCTGTTACCCAAGAGTGTTGAAGTAGCTTTTACTGGTTCTAACAGCAGACCTATCAGCTTGCTGTCAGCTCTTAGCAAACTGTTGGGAAAAAAAGTGTGTTTAACCAAATGCAATGCTATTTCTCTGTAAACAGACTTTCAGCATGATTATAGAGAAGGGCACTCAACATGTTCTGCACTGACACAAATGACTGATGATTGGTTGAAAGAAATTGATAATAAGAAGATTGTGGGAGCTGTACTGTTAGATTTCAGTGCAGCCTTTGATATTATTGACCATAACCTGTTGTTGAGAAAACGTACAGTACCAGTCAAAGGTTTGGACACGTCTACTCATTCAAGGGTTTTACTTAATTTTTACTATTTTCTACATTGTAGAATTTTAGTGAAGGCATCACAACTATGAAATAACACATATGGAATCCTGTAGTAACCAAAAAAGTGTTAAAACAAAACAAATCAAATATATTTTAGATTCTTCAAAGTAGCCACCCTTTGCCTTGATGACAGCTTTGCACACTCTTGGCATTCTCTCAACCAGCTTCATGAGTTAGTCACCTGGAATGCATTTCAGTTAACAGGTGTGCCTTGTTAAAAGTTAATTTGTGGAATTTCTTTCCTTAATGCGTTTGAGCCAGCCAGTTGTGTTGTGACAAGGTAGGGGTGGTATACAGGGGGTACCGGTACCCAGACCATGCATAGATAATAAACAGAGAGTAGCAGCAGCGTAAAAGAGGGGTCTGGGTAGCCCTTTGATTAGCTGTTCAGGAGTCTTATGTCTTGGGGGGTAGAAGCTGTTAAGAAGCCTTTTGGACCTAGACTTGGCGCTCCGGTACCGCTTGCCATGTGGTAGCAGTGAGAACAGTCTATGACAAGGGTGGCTGGGGTCTTTGACACTTTTTAGGGCCTTCCTCTGACACCGCCTGGTATAGAGGTCCTGGATGGCGGGTTGGCCGTACGCATTTCCCTCCGTAGTGCCTTGCGGTCGGAGGCCGAGCAGTTGCATGTGTGTCCATGTATGCTGATGATTCAACCATATAATGAATCAGCAACCACAGCTAATGAAGTCACTGAAACCCTTAACAAAGAGTTGGAGTCTGTTTTGGAATGGGTGGCCAGTAATAAACTGGTCCTGAACATCTCTAAAACCAGAGATTGTATTTGGTACAAATCATTCCCTAAGTTCTAGACCTCAGCTGAATCTGGTAATGAATGGTGTGGCTGTTGAACAAGTTGAGGAGACTAAATTACTTGGTGTTACCTTAGATTGTAAACTGTCATGGTCAAAACATGCAGTTTCAATGGTTGTAAAGATGGGGAGAGGTCTGGGCCATAATAAAGAGATGCTCTGCTTTTTTGACACCACTCCACAATGCAAATCCTGCCGGCACTAGTGAAGTACTGCAAAGAAAGACCCAGTAAAGCTGCAGCTGGACCAGAACAGAGCAGCACGTTTTGCTCTTCATTGTAATCAGAGGGCTGATATAAATACTATCCATGCCAGTCTCTTTTGGCTAAGAGTTGAGGAGAGACTGACTGCATCACTTCTTCTTTTTATAAGAAACATTAATATGTTGGAAATGTCATTGATTGCATAGTCAATTTACACACAGCACTGACACACACACTTACCCCACCAGACATGCCAACAGGGGTCTTTTAACAGTCCCCAGGTCCAGAACAAATTCAAGGAAATATACAGTATTATACAGAGTCATGAGGACATGGAACTCCCTTCTGTCTTACATAACACAAATGAACAGCAAACCTGGTTTCAGAAAACAAATAAAGCAACACCTCACGGCACAACGCCTCTCCCCCATGTGACCTACTTGTTGTGTGTACGTACTGACATGTATGTGTAACTGAAATATGCACACACACACACACCACACACTACATGTTCATGTTTTTAAATGTGTGTACATTTTAAAGTATTTTTGGATCCCAGTAAGTCGATCCGAATAAATCAAATAAAAAAGGGAATTGTGACTCAAAAATAATCTGAATTTAGTTGCTAGTTGTCAGAATGCGTGCTGTAGTTGGTGCAGAAAGAGTCAGGCGCAGGACAGCAGAGATGAGCAACACAACGTAGTTTACTCAAAGGAATTAACAAAGTAGTAACAAATACCAAGCCCACCAATATGGACTGACATAACTCAGGAACAATAACGCACAACAAACATGGGAAAACAGAGGGTTAAATAATGAACATGTAATTGGGGAATTGAAACCAGGTGTGTATAAAACAAAGACAAAACAAATGGAAAAATGAAAAGTGGATCGGTGATGGCTAGAAGGCCTGGTGACGTCGACCGCTGAACGCCGCCCGAACAAGGAGAGGGACCGACTTCGGCGGAAGTCGTGACATCTAGTAGAATAACGTAAAAAGTCTCAAATGTTTTTGCAGAAAGTTTTTGGGCTAATATCCAGTGTTTGGTTTCTCTTGTTTTAATTACAAAAGTCAGCCGTCAGCTACAAGTCACCCTTTTCATTACATCTGAAAACTATGACAAAGACTCCAAAGATGTCGAAAGGTTGAACAGAGCAGTAGCTGTGTTTATCTGTCTGGATCAGCAGTAGCTGTGTTTATCTGTCTGGATCAGCAGTAGCTGTGTTTATCTGTCTGGATCAGCAGTAGCTGTGTTTATCTGTCTGGATCAGCAGTAGCTGTGTTTATCTGTCTGGATCAACAGTAGCTGTGTATACTGTTGTAATTTAGGAGTCTTGTGCATGAGTTTTACAGAAGGTACACTACATGTCCAAAAGTATGTGGACACGTCGAACATCTCATTCCAAAATCATGGACATTAATATGGAGTTGGTCCCCGCATTGCTGCTATAACAGCCTCCACTCTTCTAGGAAGGCTTTCCACTAGATGTTGGAACATTGCTGTTGGGGACTTGCTTTCATTCAGCCACAAGAGCATTAGTGAGGTCAGGCACTGATGTTGGGCGATTAGGTCTGGCTCGCAGTCGCTGTTCCAATTCATCCCAAACCTGACATTCATTGTCTACTCTCCAAATTTTGGCGCAATTTCTAGCTAGCTACTATTTGTAACTGTGACGTGTGAGTCAGCCTGTCAGTCACTGTCTGTCCTCGTGCAGTTGTAATTTATACGTGCCTTCAAAATAAATGTCCCACAAGCAGTGGGAGTTAAATAATTTCACAAAGGCGAGTATTCATTGGGCTTTTAATTTGAATTACAAATACGTTTTTCTAAATTTTACCTTCGCAAATTGTTTATGTGATCTGAGCAAGATTCTGCGGGCCGTATCAGCCCTGCTTCAGTCTTCACCACACGTCACACACAATCACACACACAATCACACACACAATCACACACACAATCACTATCTCACACACAATCACTCTCACACACACAATCACACACACAATCACTCTCACACACACAATCACTATCTCACACACAATCACTCTCACACACACAATCACTCACACACACACAATCACTCACACAATCACTCTCACACACACAATCACTCACACACACACAATCACTCTCACACACACAATCACTCTAACACACACAATCACTCACACACACACAATCACTCACACAATCACTCTCACACACACAATCACACACACACAATCACTATCTCACACACAATTACTCTCACACACAATCACTTACACACACACAATCCCTCTCACACACACAATCACTCTCACACACAATCACTATCTCACACACACAATCACTCTCACACACAATCACTTACACACACACAATCACTCTCACACACACAATCACTCACACACACACAATCACTCACACAATCACTCTCACACACACAATCACTCACACACACACAATCACTATCTCACACACA
>QNTS01007496.1:29170-47710 GCA_003317085.1 Hucho hucho
TGGGGCGCTAGCGCCCCACTCCCGACACTACCAGGTGAAATGTCAGGCGCCAAATTCAAAATCCCAAAGTTGAATTATTAAACATCCACCAATATACAAGTGTTTCATACTCATCAAAAGCTCTGTTTCTTGGCAATATCACAGCGTTGTCAGATTTCAAAAAGGCTTTACGGCGAAAGCACTACATTTGATTGTTTGAGGGCAGCACCTCACATACTTTTCACATAGCCATGAATTCATTAGCCAGCGTGGCACACACATAACACATTTCACAGCGAAAACAAATCAATTACCTGTTGAAGAACTTCTGCTGAGGTCATCCTAAGTGTCCAACGAAGACAATCCATGGTTCTTTTGTTCAAAAAAGTCATGTATTATATCCATAAATCTCCATTTGGTTCGCGCGTTATAATCAGAAACTACAGCGTCCACACCTCCATTGAAACGTGACTAGAACTCGTTCAACTTATACCTATAAACTTGTCCAAGAACAATCAAACATCATTGATAATGTATCCTTAGGAACACTTTTATGTATATTTAGTATAATATTTCAACCGGATTATAAACTGGGCGATAGGAAAGGAAAAAAACGCAAGCCGGTGAACGCGCATCCTCTTCTGTTTACTTCTGGTGACCACTTCCCAATTCTTCTTCTATTACCATCCAGAGCAACTAAACATAATCAAAACACTGTCTAGAGACTGTTGACATCCAGTGGAAGCAATAGGTACTGAAATCTTACTCCCTTATGTCATTTTCAATAGGGAGGGGTTCAAAATGAGGCAATGTGTCAAATACACTTTTTCCAGTACAGAAATTCCTCGTGTTTTCGCCTGCTATATCCGTTCTGTTATACTCACAGACATTATGTTAACACTTTTAGAAACTTCAGAGTGTTTCCTATCCAATAGCACTAATTATGTGCATATCCTATTTTCTGAGCCTGAGTGGCAGGCATTTTACTTTGGGCACGCCAGACTCTCCAAAACCGTCACCTCTGCTGCCGCTCCCTAAGAAGTTAAAATAGTAATTGACCACTGTTTCATCTTATTTACTTAGCTTTGCAAACGTAAGATTGTGAGGAAGCCACTCCAAAAACATTTGCTGTTAAAATATTAAAGCGACAAGATACAGCCCTGCAGAGGTGGTTTTTCAGTCAAATTTGGTTCTCACGCAAACGTTCACTCATCTGATTGTATGACTCACCTACTCTCCTCCCTTAACCCAGATCAGATTTTTCCCTTCAACCAATGAGTTTGGGGAGCATAGAATGCCAGCGCTACCCAAGCACACAGAGCCAGAAGGCTTTTTAGACTGACGATCGATCGCAAAGAGAACAAACATGGCCTGAGTGTATTGATTTTTACAGGGGCTATTGCATCCCATCCCCTTCCCTTTCCCTCTCCCATTCCTTCTATGCCTCATTCCCTTGCTCTCTATTAGTCCACTACTTTGCTACTCAAATAGTGATTTTAAGGCTTGATAATTGATGTTCGTCAAGTGTATGTGACACGTCTACCATGCCACTCCATTGTCCGCCGATAAGCCCATAGAGTACCCATAAAAACATTAGTGGCTTTTAAAATGGACACTGATTGCTGGTTGGAACCCGTGCCTCACTGGTAAATCTAAAGTGGATGAAGGCCATTAAAGAAAAACATTTAGTAGTAGCTATTTTGAAGGCATGGAAAAACAGTTGTTTGGCAAGACGTACTTTTCCCATCAAGAAAGAAATACACTTTTGCAAAAACATGGAGTTTGAGATTGGATTGAAAAAAGGATAAAACTTTATTTGACACCTAGGGTCATAACACATTAGGACACTGTCATAACCATGTCATAGTAGTTCATAACAGCTGAAATAACTTGTCATAAACTGTGTCATTACATGTTGTAACATTTTGCGTTATTTTAAGGCTGATTATGACACCTACGCAAGAGTGTCAAAACCCACAAAACCTACCACACAAAGAAAACCGTTCAATTATACCGTAGCCTACTTGTCAACAGTATGTTTATGTTATATAACTTTTAATAAAATTGACCATATTAAATTGCAAACACACATTGATGTCAGACATGTACCTACCCCAATGCTCTGTTGCTCATGACTGAGATGAATGCAGGAGCAGATTTCAGGAGCAGGACAAGACACCCACTTTGTGACTGATGACTGACATAAGAGCATGTACGTGATAGGTCTATCTGGCTTATGTGATTATGATGGTTATAATGCTTCTTGACAGTGTCATGAAGTGTATTTTCTTAGTCCTCCAAGTAAAGTCACACAGGATTGTCATAATGCTTCATGACAGTGTGTATTTTCCATAAGTTATTCAAAACATGATGAAAACAAATCATTACAACAACATTTAACTCTAAATTGTATTATTTATTCAAATGTCTGTTTTCCCTGCCAAGAAGCTTTCTTTCCCCTGGATGCAGCAGATTAACATAAATCAGAATAGAGTATGCTGCAGTGCAGTGACAGCACTAAAGAAAGCTTCATACCAAATAAACTGTATTACGACAATAGCAAACACTTTCACACATTCTCAAGTACATTACAATCACGTTTTCTCAATATTTTCATAACATAGCTAAAGCTAGCTCTCAACTATTCATGTAGCTAGCTACTTAACAGTTAGCTACCATCTAGTTAGTGTTTGTTTAGCTAAGGTTAGCTTCCATACCACTAAATATGGTGGTGTTCAAAACAATTAATTACATGCATGCATTGTTGAAGCAACAACAGTACATCTGATTCACTCTCTCTATATAGTGCTATTTGTACAAATTAATTATAGAAGAGTCTTCTGTATTAAATATAACAAAAACTCATGGACAACTAACAACAACTAGCTAGCTATGGTAGGCTAGATAATGTTAGCGGTTAGCACGCTAAGTGCACATGTATATAATGTTGTGAACAAAAACAAATTATTCCAAAATATGGATTTTTTGTTGTTGCTGTAAGTGTAATAATATTAGCCAGATACGTCTATCACGTACATGACCATGTGTCAGTCATAAGTTCCAAATAGGTTATTTTGTCCTTCTCCTGCATTCATCCCAGTCATCAGCAACGGAGCACCGGGCTAGGCACATGTTTGATATGATATCAATGTGTGTACATTTACAATGCCAATTTTAGGAAATGTTATATAACATACTATTTACAAGTAGAATGGATTGGTTTGCCTTGTGTGGTAGGTTTTGTGGGCTTTGACATTCTTACATAAACACACATTCCTGGGTCGCTCGTCTTTTCAGTTCGCTGCAGCTAGCGACTGGAACGAGCTGCAACAAACATTCAAACTGGACAGTTTGATCTCAATCTATTCATTCAAAGACTCAATAATGGACACTCTTACTGACAGTTGTGACTACTTTGCGTGATGTATTGCTGTCTTTACCTTCTTGCCCTTTGTGCTGTTGTCTGTAATCAATGTTGTTTGTACCATGTTTTGTGTTGCTACCATGTTGTTGTCATGTTGTATTGCTACCATGCTGTGTTGTCATGTGTTGGTGCCTTGCTATGTTGTTGTCTTAGGTCTCTCTTTACGTAGTGTTGTGTTGTCTCTCTTGTCGGGATGTGTGTTTTGTCCTATATTTATATATGTATTATTTTTAATCCCCGTCCCTGCAGGAGGCCTTTTGCCTTTTGGTAGGCCGTCATTGTAAATAAGAATTTGTTCTTAACTGACTTGCCTAGTTAAAAATAAAAAAATTAACATATACAGTACATGTCAAAGGTTTGGACACAGCTACTCATTCAAGAGTTTTTCTTTACTTTTCGGTGATTTATTTAGAATTCAAGGCATATTTAACCAGCATGGTTACCACAGCATTCTGGTTTGCGCTTAGTGGGACTATCATTTGTTTTTCAACAGGACAATGACCCAAAACACACCTTTAGGCTGTGTGACCAAGAAGGAGAGTGATGGAGTGCTGCATCAGATGACCTGGCCTCAACCCAATTGAGATGTTTAGGGATGAGTTGGACTGCAGAGTGAAGGAAAAGCAGCCAACAAGTGCTCAGCATATGTGGGAACTCCTTCAATACTGTTGGAAAAGCATTGCAGGTGATGATAATTGAGAGAATGCCAAGAGTGTGCAAAGGGTGGCTATTTTGAAGAATCTCAAATATAAAATATATTTTGATTTGTTTAACACTTTTTTGGTTACTGCATGATTCCATGTGTTATTTCATTGTTTTGATATCTTCACTATTATTTTATGATGTAGAAAATAATCAAAATAAAGAAAAACACTTGAGTAGGTGTGTCCAAACCTTTGACTGGTACTGTATGTCACAATACGTCTAAATATGACATATTATGACATGGTTATAACCGCCTCATAATGTGTTACGATGCTAGGTGTCAATTAAAGTGTTACCAAAAAAATTAAGTAGTATTAATAATGACTTGTCATCTATTGGTTTGGTGACATATTGCTGCATTGTTTACCTGGAGGTTGCATTGGGTTATTACCAAATGTTGGTCAAGCCCAAAACTATTTAATAATCACCTCCCTCTCCTTTGATTTCAAACATGTTAAATATGAATACAATCTAAGGGCAGTTTTTTTATAGTATGATCAGCACCACATACTTCCAGTTTATTCCACAGTATGTGTTGCTGTGTTGCACTTTATTTGCGACAGTTGTCATTGTAAAAGGCTAGTTTTTACAATAATTTTGCATTTACCTCAGAATATGATTGTTGCTCTGCTTGTTCTGAGTAGATGGTTTTTAGTTGGAGTAAAGGCAACCATTTAGAAATAGCAATTTCACTCTACCACAGTCTTTTAAATTTGGGATATTAAAAACAGGGCAGGTTCTCTTAATGCACTATCATTGCTGTGGATCTACCCATAATCCATAGCCGGATTTATTTACTGTTGAATAAACTTGGCGGTGGAGTCGTCCCTTGTCCCAGCTCTGTTGTTTTGGGCCTACACTACATCATCACACAAATCAGAAAAAATAAATACAATTTGGTGCTGCATACTTATTTTATTTTTATTTTTCACCTTTATTTAACCAGTTAGGCCAGTTGAGAACAAGTTCTCATTTACAACTGCGACCTGGCCAAGATAAAGCAAATCAGTGTGACAAAGACAACAACACAGAGTTACACATAAACAAACGTACAGTCAATAACACAATAGAAAAATCTATGTACAGTGTGTGCAAATGTAGAAGAGTAGGGAGGTAAGGTAATGAATAGGCCATAGAGGCGAAATAATTACAATTTAGCATTAACACTGGAGTAATAGAGATACTGGGGTGCAAAAGAGCAAGAGGATAAATAACAATATGGGGATGAGGTAGTTGGGTGTGCTATTTACAGATTGGCTGTTTACAGGTACAGTGATCGGTAAGCTGCTCTGACAGCTGATGCTTAAATTTAGATAGGGAGATATAAGACTCCAGCTTCAGTGATTTTTGCAATTCGTTCCAGTCATTGGCAGCAGAAAACTGGAAAGAAAGGCAGCCAAAGGAAGTGTTGGCTTTGGGGAAGACAATTGAAATATACCTGCTGGAGCGCGTGCTACGGGTGACCAGTGAGCTGAGATAAGGCGGGGCTTTACCTAGCAAAGACTTATAGATGACCTGGAGCCAGTGGGTTTGGCGACGAATATGTAGTGAAGGCCAGCCAATGAGAGCATACAGGTTGCAGTGGTGGGTAGTATATGGGGCTTTGGTGACAAAACAGATGGCACTGTGATAGACTACATCCAGTTTGCTGAGTAGTGTTGGAGGCTATTTTGTAAATGACATCGCCGAAGTCAAGGATCGGTAGGATAGTCAGTTTTACGAGGGTATGTTTGGCAGCGTGAGTGAAGGAGGCTTTGTTGCGAAATAGGAAGCCGATTCCAGATTTAATTTTGGGATTGGAGATGCTTAATGTGAGTCTGGAAGGAGAGTTTTCAGTCTAACCAGACACCTAGGTATTTGTAGTTGTCCACATATTCTAAGTCAGAACCGTCCAGAGTAGTGATGCTAGTCGGGCGGGCGGGTGCGGGCAACAATCGGTTGAAGAGCAATATGGGCCACTGGAAGGGAATCGTTTTTTTTACAATGCAGTGGCGCCAAAACCCTTTATTGTACACTGTGGTCCTGTATAATACCATTTTGTTTTCAACAAATTGATTATAGTAAAGCATATGCATTGACTATATGTAGCCGTACTGTAGCAGACTATTGTGATGCAAAATATTCGGTCATTTCAACTGTACTCCATGGTTGTTATTAGTGACATAATAATATACAGTATAGGATCAATATTGGCAATGAAGCAAAAATATCTCCAAGGCATTCCCAGATTAGCCTTTATTGTGTTGCTCTATTCTTGTTATGTTTAACGTTCGTCTTCCTCTACCTTCTGTTACAGCACCTTTCGTGGATTCCATCCCAAGACACAGCAGTTCAGCCATGCTGATGCTTCTATCAGTATTATTCATTGGTTTAGCAGTGTTTTTCATCTACAAATTCAAGAGGTATTTACAGTACTGCATGATTATATCCTTGAACACTATATCGCAGCACTCCTCTAATCACCTGCCATCATCATTAATAATGCTTTTTATAAAAATATGCTTGATCGGTAGGACCTGCATCAATCAACAGTGAACTAAAGACGTTCCTTTGAAGTAACTTTTCTAATTTACTCTATACTGTAGATTTACTGTAGTAAACAGATTTAGAGTGATTGGTATACATGAGGCACATGTACATGAATCAGTGACATTATGTGAAGAAAACTATCATTAAATTGCTTAATATGCTGTTACCGTACTTTGGCTGTTAGTAGCTGAATTACAAAAATTGTGAAAAAGGATGCGGAAAATGCATCTATTATGGATATGGAAATTCCCGCATGAATCTAAAGAGGAAACAAATGTATTGAAATGTCACACACGACAAAGCAAAACAATTAAATAACAAAATGACTTGTAATACGATTGGATGAAACACATATTTCTAATCATAAATATAAATGGAGAAAGATTTTTCAGAGATTATCCAAAATGTATATGCATTCGGATTACAGTCTTATATCACAACTAGAAATCAAATCAAATCAAATTGTATTGGTCACGTACACATGGTTAGCAGATGTTAATGTGAGTGTAGGCGAAATGCTTGTGCTTCTAGTTCCAACCGTGCAGTAATATCTAACAATTTCACAACAACTACCTTATACACACACAAGTGTAAAGGAATGAGTAAGAATATGTACAAATAAATATATGGATGAGCGATGGCCGAACGGCATAGGCAAGATGCAGTAGATGGTACAGTATGTACATATGAGATGAGTAATGCAGGGCACGTAAACATTATATAAAGTGGCATAGTTTAAAGTCACTAGTGATAAGTTTGTTACATCCAATTTTTTTTTATTAAAGTGGCAAGAGATTTGAGTAAGTATGTTGCAGCAGCCACTCAATGTTAGTGATGGTTGTTTAACAGTCTGATGGCCTTGAGATCGAGAGACTGAAAAACAGCTTCTGTCCCAGCTTTGATGAACCTGTACTGACCTCGCCTTCTGGATGATAGCGGGGTGAACAGGCAGTGGTTCGGGTGGTTGTTGTCCTTGATGATCTTTTTGGCCTTCATGTGACATCGAGTGGTGTAGGTGTCCTGGAGGGCAGGTAGTTTGCCCCCGGTGATGCGTTGTGCAAACCACACTACCCTCTGGAGAGCCTTACGGTTGTGGGCGGAGCAGTTGCCGTACCAGGCGGTGATACAGCCCGACAGGATGCTCTTGATTGTGCATCTGTAAAAGTTTCTGAGTGTTATTGGTGACAAGCCAAATTTCTTTAGCCTCCTTAGGTTGAAGAGGCGCTGTTGCGCCTTCTTCACCACGTTGTCTATGTGGGTCGACCATTTCAGATTGTCCGTGATGTGTACGCCGAGGAACTTAAAACTTTCCACTTCTCCACTACTGTCCTGTCGATGTGGATAGGGGGGTGCTCCCTCTGCTGTTTCCTGAAGTCCACGATCATCTCCTTTGTTTTGTTGACGTTGAGTGAGAGGTTATTTTCCTGACACCACACTCCGAGGGTCCTCACCTCCTCCCTGTAGGCCGTCTCGTCATTGTTGGTAATCAAGCCTACCACTGTAGTGTCGTCTGCAAACTTGATGATTGAGTTGGAGGCGTGCATGGCCACGCAGTCATAGGTGAACAGGGAGTACAGGAGAGGGCTGAGAACACACCCTTGTGGGGCCCCAGTGTTGAGGATCAGCGGGCTGGAGATGTTGTTTTCTACCCTCACCACCTGGGGGCGGCCCGTCAGAAAGTCCAGGACCCAGTTGCACAGGGTGGGGTCGAGAGCAAGGGTCGAGAGCTTAATGAGTTTGGATGGTACTATGGTGTTAAATGGTGAGCTGTAGTCGATGAACAGCATTCATACATAGGTATTCCTCTTGTCCAGATGGGTTAGGGCAGTGTGCAGCGTGATTGCGATTGCGTCGTCTGTGGACCTATTTGGGCGGTAAGCAAATTGGAGTGGGTCTAGGCAGTGGAGTTGATGTGATCCTTGACTAGTCTCTCAAAGCACTTCATGATGACGGAAGTGAGTGCTACAGGGCGATAGTCGTTTAGCTCAGTTACCTTAGCTTTCTTGGGAACTGGAACAATGGTGGCCCTCTTGAAGCATGTGGGAACAGCAGACTGCGATAGGGATTGATTGAATATGTCCGTAAACACACCAGCCAGCTGGTCTGCGCATGCTCTGAAGACACGGCTAGGGATGCCATCTGGGCCGTCAGCCTTTGCGAGAGTTAACACATTTAAATGTTTCACTCACGTTGTCTGCGGTGAAGGTGAGCCCGCAGGTTTTGGTAGCGGGCCGTGTCGGTGGCACTGTATTGTCCTCAAAGCAAGCAAAGAAGTTGTTTAGTCTGTCTGGGAGCAAAACATCGGTGTCTGCGGTGCTGGTTTTCTTATTGTAATCCATGATTGACTGTAGACCCTGCCACATACGTCTCGTGTCTGAGCCATTGAATTGCGACTCTACTTTTTCTCTGTACTGACGCTTAGCTTGTTTGATTGCCTTGCAGAGGGAATTGCTACGCTGTTTGTATTCGGTCATGTTACGGTTGCCTTGCCATTAAAATCAGTGGTTCGCACTTCCAGTTTTGCGCGAATGCTGCCATCAATCCATGGTTTCTGGTTGGGATAGGTTTTAACAGTCACCGTGGGTACAACATCACCGATGCACTTGCTAATAAACTCACTCACCGAATCAGCGTATGCATCAATGTTATCGTCTGATGCTATCTGGAACATGTCCCAGTCCACGTGATCGAAGCAATCAGATTGGTCGGACCAGCGTTGAACAGACCTGAGCACGGGTGTTTCCTGTTTTAGTTTCTGTCTATAGGCTGGGAGCAACAAAATGGAGTCGTGGTCAGATTTCCAGAAAGGAGGGTGAGGGAGGGCTTTGTATGCGTGGCTGAAGTTAGAATAGTAATGATCCAGAATTTTGCCAGCCCAGGTCACGCATTCGATATGCTTATAAAATTTAGGGAGCCTTGTTTTCAGATTAGCCTTGTTAAAATCCCCAGCTACAATAAATGCAGCCTCAGGATATGTGTTTTCCAGTTTACATCGAATGAAGTTCGATGTAAACTGGAATGAAGTTCTTTCAGAGCCGTCAAGGTGGCTGCTTGGGGGGCATATACACGGCTATGATTATAATTGAAGAGAATTCTCTTGGTAGATAATGCGGTCGGCATTTGATTGTAAGGAATTCTAGGTCAGGTGAACAAAAGGACTTGAGTTCCTGTATGTTGTTTTGATCACACCACAACTCGTTAATCATAAGGCATACACCTCCCCTTCTTCTTACCAGAGAGATGTTTGTTTCTGTCGGCACGATGCGTGAAGAAACCGGGTGGCTGTACCGACTCTGATAACATACCCCGAGTGAGCCATGTTTCCGTGAAACAGAGAATGTTACAATATCTGAGATCTCTCTGGAAGGCAACCCTTGCTTGAATTTCGTCTACCTTGTCAAGAGACTGGACATTGGCGAGTAGTATACTTGGGAGCGGTGAGCTATGTGCCCGTCTACGGATCCTGACCAGAAGACCGCTCCGTCTGCCCCTTCTGCGGCGCCGTTGTTTTGGGTCACCTACTGGGATCCGATCCATTGTCCTTGGTGGTGGTCCAAACAGAGGATCCGCAACGGGAAAGTCATATTCCTGGTCGTAATGTTGGAAAGTTGACGTTGCTCTTATATCCAATTGTTCTTCCTGGCTGTATGTAATAAGACTTAAGATTTCCTGGGGTAACAGTGTAAGAAATAACACATAAAAAAAAACAAAATACTGCATAGTTTCCTAAGAACGCGAAGCGAGGCGACCATCTCTGTCGGCGCCATTGATGTCATATGGGAATTTGGGAATTGTATTTAATGATGGATAGATTTTCTTAGATATCTATTGGCTTCATGATAATAACACATCCAGGGGTTAATTTAGTCTTGTAAAAAAACTCTGAACAAAAAGTGGAATATACATATTTGAGAAATGCTGACAAAGGGAAGGACCATCATTGAATAGTCATTCCCTATTGTAACATGGCTGTTGTCTGTCTACATTTACCAATCTACAGAAAAATCCCCTGGATTAACATATACACGGTTCGGTCAACCAGAGTGACAGCACACATAAGCGCACCCTCAAGTGAGTTCTCTACGCCCAAAGAAGTAATGGAGAAGGAGATGGACACCAGGGTTAAACATAAGATACATAGTCTGATAAATCTATAGCACCTCCCACCAGCCTCCACTGGTCAATGTCAGCCCGGCCTGGCAGTGAACATGCGTAGAACCTATGAGACTATATGACTAGGCTACCTACATACCAGCTCAAGATGATAGTTAGAATCACTGTACATTTACATATTCCATTATTTTTACAGTACAGTACTCCTCATTTCAAACTTTCCCAAAGTTATCTAGGCTATCAATACCAGTCGTAACATTAACTTCTCAGGGAGCGGCTCCCGAGGTGATGGTTTTGGAGAGTCTGGCGTGCCCAAAGTAAAATGCCTCCCACTCAGGCCCAGATATTAGGATATGCACATAATTAGTACTATTGGATAGGAAACACGCTGAAGTTTCTAAAAGTGTTAACATAATGTAGCAGGCGAAAACCCGAGAAAAATCCACCCGGAATTACTGTTTTTTGTCACATTGGCTCTGTTTGACAGTCTCCCTATTTATTTCAAAGGCAAGCAGCTCCGAGATTTCAGTACCTATGGCTTCCACTAGATGTCAACAGTCTCTATACAAAACCAGGAAACGTTAGCCCTGACCAGAACAGAAAGGGAGAGAATATGGTCCAGGGAGCTCAGATGTCAACAAGCTTTTGCAGGCGCGCAACCAAGTGTGCGCTCCACTGTTTTTTCCTTTCTTATCGTTCAGGCTACAATCCGGTTGAAATATTATAGTAAATATACATAAAAGAATACCTAAGGAAACATTAAAAATGATGTTTGATTTGTTTGTAGAAATATGATAGGTATAATTTCAACGCATTCTCTTCATGGTTCTATGGGTGCATCGACGGTGGATTTTATGAACATAACGCGCCAACCAAACTGAGATTTATGGATATAATAAATGACTTTTTCTAACCAAAGAAGCATGGATTGTTTTCGTTGGACACTTGGGAAGCCCTCAGCAGAAGTTCATCAAAGGTAATCGATTTTATATTAGCGATTTTATGCGTTTTGGGAGACCTGGGTTGGGTTATGTATTTATGCTAATGCGTAAATATTAGAGGTGCTACCCTCAAACAATCAAATGTTGTGCTTTCGCCGTAAAGCCTTTTTTAAATATGACAACGCTGTGATATTGCCAAGAGTCAGAGCTTTTGATGGCTATGAAACACTTGTATATTGATGAATTTTTTATAATTCAACTTTTGGATTTTGAATCTGGCGCTTTACATTTCACCGGGTAGTGTCGGGAGTGGGGCGCTACCGTAAGAGGTTAACTTACCAAATGTATCCATCTTTGAACTTATACCGGATCATTTTTGCTTGTGGCCACAGATAGGACACCTCACAGATTTCTTGAGCAGGTCTTTCTTCTGTTTGGGTCCCTGTTTTTGACCATGTGGGAGATCTGTCAATGTGTCCTTGAGCAGGGCGTTGACCCTGGTTGCTTCTCTGGGTCGCTCAGGATGGGAGTCTGTTCGATGACTAATGGGATGTTGAGCGGCTTCACTGCAACTTGATTGTATGTTTCAAATATTCAATAAAAATTAAAGTCTGCTGAGTTCTATCGCTTGTAATTTCAAATTAAAACAGCTCCTGAGTACTTTAAGGGCTCACTTTGATACCATTTGTTTTCTTTCTTTCTCTAACTACCCTAAATACCCCAACTGCCCCAACTACTCTAAATACCCCAACTACTGATGAATGGAATTCTATGGGAGATATGCTTTTAAAATCGGCACATGGTCATTGTTTAAGCTAGACACTCCATTTATCTTTCCAGAACCAATAACAGAATCATTGAAGGATCGTTAAGTATAGGAATCAATCATATCAATACCAAACCATAGCGTATGTGTGTGCCAGTGACTGGGAAATGGAGGGATTCAATTCAATGCTTTGATAGCCCTATTGTTTAATTACCTTCACACAAATCATGTGGGGAAAAAGATTACTTCTTTAACAGGTTGTGGCAGGTCGTCGGCGGGCTGCATACACCACATAGTCAGGTTCAGCAATCATTATCTTCATGTGTAAGGTTTGTTCTGTTAACGTATGACTATCTGACTAACTCTCCCTTGATGTTTCAGGGTAACAACGTTGACAAGATGTGAATCGGACAACAGCTCATATTTTTCAAGCTCAGACAGCTCGTCATCCACTGACAGTGAAATGAGAAGAAGAAGAGGGGGGGTGGGGGACGGCTAAATGCAGAGGTATGTGTCATGACACTGCAAAGATTCATTGAAATCAACGAACATTAGACACTTTAAGTGTTTAAAGACAAGCTAGCACAGTCAAGCTAGCACAGTCAAGCTGTCATATGGCATGTATATTCATTCAACACTCATGAAAAAAAGTTTAAATTTAAAGTTCTCTCAATACTACCATAGAGTAGAAATTCAACAATATTTGCCCACACCTACGGAAAATCCCATGGTCTTGTCGGAAAGGCCCGATGATTGTAAGGGGAACAAAAGCGGCCATCTCCCTCTCTCTCTCCCACCACTAATGTCATACGTCTTAGAATTGCAGTCAGCTATTTCAACTAAAGCATATTATAGTCTGCATACACGTCAATACATACACTACCTACTGTTTATGTCAACACATATTCCTGTTAATTTACTAAAATCTGTTTGAAGTGCAGCTAGCTCACTCCTGCACAGGCTAGCAAAGGAGCGTTAGATGGTAAACTTTGAGCTAGCATGAGTTAGCCTTGTTCTTTCGTTGCTTGGGTTACCCTCCTATCATAAAATAGTTCATTATGGATAGAGTTCTGAAACAAGGCCCAGATGCAGTAGAAAAATATAAGGGACATTCTACATTTTAAAATACTCAAATAAATGTGTACTTTTGGGAAAATTCAACTACCTTAGGGGTTCTGTAAGTTACCTACGTTGTTACTTTGTATATATTTTAACGTTGAACCTTGTCTTTAAGGGCAAGTTTTAGGCATAATGAACATGAGCAGTTGTCACTTTAAGGCTAAAACGCACCAAACGGATTGTGCGTTTGGTGCATAAGATAGAGAAGTATAGAGAAGACCAGAGTTAACCACAAATCATTATATAAACACAGTGTTCACACAACCCAAACGGTGAGTTACCACATCATATGAACAGCTTGTTCCGCGCCTGTGCACGAGTGGCGCCATCTGGCAATATATATTACTTCTACGACTCGGTTTTCCAACACCTTAATTAATGTTTTTCTACACTCTGATAATTTTGGGCACAAAATCTATATAAACTCAGCAAAAAAGGAAACGTCCCTTTTTCAGGGCCCTGTCTTTCAAAGATAATTCGTAAAAATCCAAATAACTTCACAGATCTTCATTGAAAAAGGTTTAAACACTGTTTCCCATGCTTGTTCAATGAACCATGAACAATTAATGAACATGCACCTGTAGAAGGGTCGTTAAGACACTAACAGCTTACAGACGGTAGGCAATTAAGGTCACAGTTATGAAAACTTAGGCGTTTCTACTGACTCTGAAAAACACCAAGAGAAAGATGCCCAGGGTCCCTGCTCATCTGCGTGAATGTACCTTAGGCATTCTGCAAGGAGGCATGAGGACTGCAAATGTGGCCAGGGCAATAAATTGCAATGTCCGTACTGTGAGACTCCTAAGACAGCGCTACAGGGAGACAGGACGGACAGCTGATCGTCCTCGCAGTAGCAGACCTCGTGTAACAACACCTGCACAGGATCGGTACATCCGAACATCACACCTGCGGGACAGGTACAGGATGGCAACAACAACTGCCCGAGTTACACCAGGAACGCATATTCCCTCCATCAGTACTCAGACTGTCCGCAATAGGCTGAGAGAGGCTGAACTGAGGGCTAGTAGGCCTGTTGTAAGGCAGGTTCTCACCAGTCATCACCAGCAACAACGTCGTCTACGGGCACAAACTAACCGTCGCTGGACCAGACAGGACTGGCAAAAAGTACTCTTCCCTGATGAGTCGCGGTTGTGATGGTCGAAGGGGTGATGGTCGAATTTGCATTTATTGTCTAAGGAATGAGCGTTACACCGAGGACTGTACTCTGGAGCGGGATCGATTTGGAGGTGGATGGTCTGTCATGGTCTGGGTGGTGTGTCACAGCATCATCGGACTGAGCTTGTTGTCATTGCAGGCAATCTCAACGGTGTGCGTTACAGGGAAGACATCCTCCTCCGTCATGTGGTACCCTTCCTGCAGGGTCATCCTGACATGTCCCTCTTGCATGACAATGCCACCAGCCATACTGCTCGTTCTGTGCGTGATTTCCTGCAAGACAGGAATGTCAGTCTTCTGCCATGGCCAGCGAAGAGCCCGGATCTCAATCCCATTGAGCACATCTGGACCTGTTGGATCGGCGGGTGAGGGCTAGGGCCATTCCCCCCAGAAATGTCTGGGAACTTGCAGGTGCCTTGGTGGAAGAGTGGGGTAACATCTCACGGCAAGAACTGGCAAATCTGGTGCAGTCCACGAGGAGGAGATGCACTGCAGTACTTAATGCAGCTGGTGGCCACACCAGATACTGACTGTTACTTTTGATTTTGACCCCCCCCTTTGTTAAGGGACACATTATTGAATTTCTGTTAGTCACATGTCTGTGGATCTTTTTCAGTTTATGTCTCAGTTGTTGAATCTTGTTATGTTCATACAAATAGGTTATTACACAGGTGGAACTTGGTATGGGGGAGGGAGGACTCAGGGGGAAGCCTGCTGTAATAACATCTGTCCCCAATCTGTAATTACATTGCAATTACTTTTTAGCTACATTGGTGTTACTAAGAGCACTACTATGTAGTTAATATATAACATGAACTTAAGGATAAGTGTTGTCATGTTTGCAAATTAAACATCCTCAATCATTCTGTACATGCTGAAGTTGATTTGGTTTTCTAGCTTAAGCTTTATTTGAGTAATGGCAGAGGGAAAGATATATATATGTTCAGAATAATGTGATCAGATTTCAGCAAGAACATTAATAAATTGCTTTATATTGTGTATGTTAACTACTTAGGGAGTGGTGGGGCGCCATAAATCTCTGTTTGGTTGGTGCGTTATGTTCAGAAAATCCAACGTCGAATCGCAAATTGAAACGTGAAGAGAATGCGTTCAAATATACCTATAAACTTTTCCTAAACAAATCAAATACCAGTTATAATGCATCCTTAGCTATCCTTTTATGAATATTAGTGATAATATTTCACTCGGATGGTCACCTAAACGTTATATAAGTAAAATAAAGTGGGGCGCGCACTGAGACTCGCGCCCGAGAAATCTTGTTGACATTTGCGGTCCCCTTACCATTTCCTGTTCCTATCCGTTCTGCTTACTCCATTCACTCTCAGTCTTTATAGACGGTTGACATCTAGTGGAAGCCATAGGTACTGCAATCCAGGAGCTGGATTGCCTTGAAGTCAATGGGGAGAGTGTCAAACAGAGCAAAGGTCACCAAAAACTGCATTTCCGGATGGATATTCCTCTGGTTTTCGCCTGCTATATCAGTTCTGTTATACTCACAGACATTATGTTAACACTTTTCGAAACTTCAGAGTGTTTCCTATCCAATGTGCATATCCTATTTTCTGGGCCTGAGTGGCAGGCATTTTACTTTGGGCACGCCAGACTCTCCAAAACTGTCACCTCTGCTGCCGCTCCCTAAGAAGTTAACTGAAGCTGTAGTAAATGCTAGGGTGTGCATTGTTACAACAGCTGACGGAGACCTAGTCTAGATTAATTAGGTGGTAGTTACATGTAACAAAATTACATAATAGGATGCATTGTTAACATGGTGCTACACATGAGACTGCAAAAGTGTAATTACAGAACATTTTAGTTACATTTGGATGAAGACATCTTGTAAATGCATATACACAAATCATGTGTAGTTAAACATGTGGAATAACCTCCGACAAACTGATTTGTAATTAAATATCCTTGTTCCACTTGTGTAATAACCTATACCGCTAAACCCCTATTACAGTGTAATGAAATAGCATTTACATAGTAATTACATGTAACTACTATGTTATAAATCATGTATTACTATTTAGTTACATATTAATTAATGTACACTTAAGGTTAAGTGTTAGTTACTAGGTAGATGCATGGTCTCGGTAGCCAATTACTTGTAATTGTGGAGAGTCAGTTATAATGTACAGGCTATAGGAAGAGAAGCAATAACAGACTGCAGTGTTAGTATTATTGAGAGGTTATAAACTGACCATGTTCTCAGATTGTAGGCTATTGGGTAATAGTAACTGTAGGAATCACGGGGAATCATGTATGATTGCAGTATGTACTGTTTATTCTCAGCATCAACATCCATAAAGTGAAATGGAGCTCATTGGAAAGAACTAAAAGACCTTGATGGAACCCTCAGTCTAATTACAGGATAGATACTGCAGGACATGTTGCTCTTAGATGTTTCACCATACTCTTTTTTTCTTCTAAATAGATTATTTGTGTTGAGTAACACATCATTTATTTTGTGAGATTTAATACCATTTTAGATGTAAATACTATTTGAGAGACAGAGATGCTAACGAATACCCACCAACAAACTTTTTTCTACAGCTGGCTGAATATCTTTTGACATATAACTATTTCAGGTTTGATGATGAATACTATCTCCAAACGAATGGAACATCGATGGGCTCCACATTCGCTCCAAGCTATGCTAACCATTATGTGGATCTTTTTGAATAACGTTTTGTTAATAATGAAAACAAAAATCAATTTTTTTATAAAGTCCTGAAGTGGTATCGATATATTGACTACATTTTTTGCATATGGGGAGGAACAGGAAAAGAGCTGTCAGACTTTATGGCATTACTCAATGACATTGACCCCAATCTCAAATTCACTATTGAATGTGACACTAAACGTGTTCATTATCTCGATATGTGGATTGAGAAATCAAATGGAACCCTGTGTACAACTCTGTATAGAAAAGAAACACACAGAAATACTCTATTACAGGGGGACTATCAAGGAAAAGCAGCAGAGATGCGCAATAGGTTTCTAAGAAGAGACTATGCTCCACAAGGTGTGGATGAAGCTCTTCATTTGGCATTGGGGAAAACACGAGATGAACTGCTACAAAAAATACCCACTAGAGCTAAAGAACACTTGGAGTAAACTAATTAAATATATTTTCCTTCTTTATTATTTCCCCCTAACCCTACCACCCCTCCCCTATTTGGAGTAAACTAATTAAATATATTTTCCTTCTTTATTATTTTCCCCTAACCCTACCACCCCTCCCCTATTTGGAGTAAACTAATTAAATATATTTCCCTTCTTTATTATTTTGCCCTAACCCTACCACCCCCTCCCCTAATTGGAATAAACTAATGGACAGCAATACTTAGGCTTACCACTTCCAACTTATACATACTACATATATTTCACAGACAGTATGTTGTAAATTAATAATCTTTTGTTTGCTTTTTGTCCCAGCCTTCAGCTACCCTCAAGCTAATGTTTCACAAAAGTTCTGAAACTTTCTATTCTCATATTTTCTATGGATTGTAAATGCTTAGAGCATTATTATATTATTGATTGATTGACTATGATTTTTCAAATCACCCAGCAGCGCTATTTGCGCTAGTTAGCTCCAAGTGACCTGGCTGGCAATGATATCCACTATATACTGGTAAGTTATACTGACGCTAAAAGGGAAGGCTCATCGCTGTGGTAATCATACATGATCTAAGACTGCCTGAACTCTTTGAGGGGCTTTCCCAGACCCAGATTAAGCCTAGTCCAGGAGTTAAAAAAGCATACTC
>QNTS01007498.1:32649-50727 GCA_003317085.1 Hucho hucho
GTTTAGATCTTATCTGTCGGAAAGATATCAGTTTGTCTCTGTGGATGGTTTGTCCTCTGACAAATCAACTGTAAATTTCGGTGTTCCTCAAGGCTCTGTTTTGGGACCACTACTGTTTTCACTATATATTTTACCACTTGGTGATGTCATTCGGAAACATAATGTTAACTTTCACTGCTATGCGGATGACACACAGCTGTACATTTCGATGAAACATGGTGAAGCCCCAAAATTGCCCTCCCTGGAAGCCTGTGTTTCAGACATAAGGAAGTGGATGGCGGAAAATTTTCTACTTTTAAACTCTGACAAAACAGAGATGCTAGTTCTAGGTCCCAAGAAACAAAGAGATCTTCTGTTGAATCTGACAATTAATCTTGATGGTTGTACAGTCGTCTCAAATAAAACTGTGAAGGACCTCGGCGTTACTCTGGACCCTGATCTCTCTTTTGACGAACATATCAAGACTGTTTCAAGGACAGCTTTTTTCCATTTACGTAACATTGTAAAAATCAGAAACTTTCTGTCCAAAAATGATGCAGAAAAGTTAATCCATGCGTTTGTAACTTCTAGGTTAGACTACTGCAATGCTTTACTTTCCGGCTACCCGGATAAAGCACTAAATAAACTTCAGTTAGTGCTAAACACGGCTGCTAGAATCTTGACTAGAACCCCAAAATTTGATCATATTACTCCAGTACTAGCCTCTCTACACTGGCTTCCTGTTAAGGCAAGGGCTGATTTCAAGGTTTTACTGCTAACCTACAAAGCATTACATGGGCTTGCTCCTACCTATCTTTCCAATTTGGTCCTGCCGTACATACCTACACGTACGCTACGGTCACAAGACGCAGGCCTCCTTACTGTCCCTAGAATTTCTAAGCAAACAGCTGGAGGTAGGGCCTTTTCCTATAGAGCTCCATTTTTATGGAATAGTCTGCCTATCCATGTGAGAGACGCAGACTCTGTCTCAACCTTTAAGTCTTTATTGAAGACTCATCTCTTCAGTAGGTCTTATGACTGAGTGTAGTCTGGCCCAGGAGTGTGAAGGTGAACGGAAAGGCACTGGAGCAACGAACCACCCTTGCTGTCTTTGCCTGGCCGGTTTCCCCTCCACTGGGATTCTCTGCCTCTAACCCTATTACAGGGGCTGAGTCACTGGCTTACTGGTGCCGTGGCGGAGATCTTGTGGGCTATACTCGGCCTTGTCTCAGGATGGTAAGTTGGTGGTTGAAGATTTCCCTCTAGTGGTGTGGGGGCTGTGCTTCGGCAGAGTGGGTGGGGTTATATCCTGCCTGTTTGGCCCTGTCCGGGGGTATCGTCGGACGGGGCCACAGTGTCTCCCGACCCCTCCTGTCTCAGCCCCCAGTATTTATGCTGCAGTAGTTTATGTGTCGGGGGGTTAGGGTCCGTCTGTTATATCTGGAGTATTTATTTTATCTGGTGTCCTGTGCGAATTTAAGTATGCTCTCTCTAATTATCTCTCTCTTTCTTTCTTTTTTCTTCTTCTCTCTCTCGGAGGACCTGAGCATTAGGACCATTCCTCAAGGCCTACCTGGCCTGATGACTCCTTGATGTCCCGAGTCCACCTGGCCGTGCTGCTTCTCCAGTTTCAACTGTTCTGCCTGTTTTATGAACATTTTAAAATCTTGTCCATGTTCTGTTATAATCTGCACCCGGCACAGCCAGAAGAGGACTGGCCACCCCTCACAGCCTGGTTCCTCTCTAGGTTTCTTCCTAGGTTTTGGCCTTTCTAGGGAGTTTTTCCTAGCCACCGTGCTTTTACACCTGCATTGCTTGCTGTTTGGGGTTTTAGGCTGGGTTTCTGTACAGCACTCTGTGACATCAGCTGATGTAAGGGGGGCTTTATAAATAAATTTGATTTGATTTACATAGAGCAGGTTTTTAAAGGACCAAAGAGTTTAGTCTGCTTCGGGTTTTAATTTTTGCCATGGAAAAAAATGTGATAAGCCCTAGTTTGGAAGAACTAAATCACGCCAGCGTTACCATGGGATTCAAAACATAGCTGAACATGTTATTACTACAACCTCATGAAAGTGACAAACTGATACCTTTTCATTTTTTGTCAAAAACAACTTTATATCGAAGGAGCACCTTTGATTTGACGGCCTGTACATGCACACAGAAACAGAAAAATAAAATATAGAAATATATTAAAATGTATCATATATATATATATATATATATATACAAATAAAATATATGTATCATTCAAGGGTTTTTCTTTATTTATACAATTTTCTACATTGTAGAATAATAGTGAAGACATCAAAACTATGAAATAACACGTATGGAATCATGTAGTAACCAAAAGTGTTCAACAAATCAAAATATATGTAATATTTGAGATTCTTTAAAGTAGCCACCCTTTGCCTTGACAGCTTTGCACTCTTGGCATTCTCTCAACCAGCTTCGTGAGGTAGTCACCTGGAATGCATTTCAATTAACTGGTGTGCCTTGTTAAAAGTTCAATGAGCAGTGGACATTAGACCGGTGGAAATCTGTCCTTTGGTCTGATTAGTCCAATTGTAAGATTTTTGGTTGCATCCGCCGTGTCTTTGTGAGGCGTAGAATAGGTGAACGGATGAATTCCGCAGGTGTGGTTCCCACTGTGAAGCATGGAGGAGGTGTGATGGTGTGGGGGTGCTTTGCTGGTGACACTGTCTGTGATTTATTTAGAATTCAAGGCACACTTAAGCAGCAAGGCTACCACAGCATTCTGCAGCGATAAGCCATCCCATCTGGTTTGCACTTAGTGGGACTATCATTTGTTTTTTAACAGGACAATGACCCAAAACACACCTCCAGGCTGTGTAAAGGCTATTTGACCAAGAAGAAGAGTGATCGAGTGCTGCATCAGATGACCTGGCCTCCACAATCACCCGACCTCAACCCAATTGAGATGGTTTGGACCACAGAGTGAAGGAAAAGCAGCCGACAAGTGCTCAGCATATGTGGGAACTTCTTCAAGACTGTTGGAAAAGCATTCCAGGTGACTACCTCATGAAGCTGGTTGAGAGAATGCAAAGCTGTAATCAAGGCAATGGGTGGCTACTTTGAAGAATCTCAAATATATTTTAATTTGATTAACACTTTTTAGGTTACTACATGATTCCATGTGTTATTTCATAGTTTTGATGTCTTCACTATTATTCTACAATGTAGAAGAACTAACAGCACTCTGTCTACTGTGGTGGAAATATACCAGTCTATCTTCATGTCAACTAACAGAACTCTGCTGGTTGTCCTGGTAACAGATACCAGTGGAGTAGCAGCACAATCAGGTGGACAGGAGACACCATCAGACTGCTGAACAGTAGGACAGATGAGGCCCATCAGGCTGCTGAACAGTAGGACAGATGACGGCCCATCAGGCTGCTGAAAAGTAGGACAGATGACGGCCCATCAGGCTGCTGAAGAGTAGGACAGATGAGGGCCCAGCAGGCTGCTGAACAGTAGGACAGATGAAGGCCCATCAGGCCGCTGAACAGTAGGACAGATGAGGGCCCATCAGGCTGCTGAACAGTAGGACAGATGAAGGCCCAATGCACGGTCGGACAGTAGGCAGAAGAGATGTGTGACTTGCGCACTAACTTTCCAGTTTTCCGTACTGCATGTTTTCTAGTGTATTGTGTTTGTGTACCTAAATTAATTTCCATGTAAATGGACAATAAAGTATATCGTATCATATCATTAATTTAAAAGTAAAAATTGCATACCGATCACTGATTCCTCCAATACTGAACCACATATTCATGTGTAGAACTTCAGTAGCGTGCCCCTTAAAAACAAGACAATGGTTCCACAACTGCAGAGTTTGTGCCCCTGTTTTAAAGATCATACTCACTGGTGTTAATCAGGTCTTCAGTCTCCTCCCCAATTTCTTCCTTTTCTTTCACTACCAAAATGTCCTCCTTTTTTATTGAGAGAGCCTCCTCTTCCACTCCAAAAGGTTCTTTCTCTGTAACAGCCTCCTCTTCCTCCTTTTTGATTCTGAAATCTTCTACCTCTTTCACTCCAAACGGTTCTTTTTCTTCGTTCATTGTAACATCCTCTTCTTCCTCCTTTTTCATTCTGAAATCTTCTTTCTTTCCTTTCATTGTAACACCCTCATCTTCTTCTTTCACGACAATGTTCAGCCCCAGAGCTTCTTTCTCCGTCCAGCAGACCTCCTCTTCTTTAGCAGGGGGGCAGTAGCTTAGTGAGCTCATGGTCGGGGGGATGTTAGCTGACTAGCCTAGTCGAAGCTCAGTATCAATCTTAATAAAGTAGTACATTTAACAAGCAAATTACGTTTAAGTTAACTAAGAGACAAATTGTGTTAACACCAATTAATATACACAAAAAAAAATATCAAAGGAGCTTCAAATGTATCCGTTTAATGTTGGCTAGTAAGCTACCGAGGTGGCTGAATTAGTAGCGGTTTTGTTTTGGGAAGAGTCCCGTCCAGTCCACTAGATTATACGTCACGCAAAAAGTATCAACTGAAAGACTCACATCGCCATCTGCTGACTGGAGTTGGAAACACAGTTATTCACGACATTGTTTATTCTGGCAACAAAAAAAAATCATTACAAATCATTTCAAAATGAGAAAATAAATTGTCTCTAACCCCTTACAGCCAATACTTTCCTCGTCACAAGATAAGATAATTACTTTTTTCATCCCCAAGGGGGAAATTATGTTTGCGGCTCTGGGTAAAGTTACATACAAGCATATCGACAACTCTGTCTCTGATTCTTTCTTGCAAGCCTTTTCCCATCCTGGAATCTGAGACCTTGTGGGAATCTGTGGTAGAGAAGAAGAATTTATGACAATTTAACATAGACACTATACATTACCCCTAGTTATCCTCATGATTTCTATAGTTTAGGCGTATAGTTAGTTACCTAGCTAGTGTTTGTGTTATCCAGCTAGCAATAACAGTGTTTGGTAACATTAATACGTTTGTTAGCGTTTAGCTACATTGAAAAGGGGCAAACGTTACTCATAGTGTGTTGACACAAGTAGCTAGCTAGCTAACGCTAAAATGCTGGGTGTGTCTCACCAGAACAAGGTTCAGGAAGGATAATACCATCGAGCCCAGCTAACGTTAGCTAGCCAGTCAAGATTAGAAAACAAAGTAATGTGTTCGAGTACTCACATAACTTTGTGGGAATGATTAACTTAACGGTTCGTTTTTCAATTTACTTAATCAGATACTTAGTTACTTTTCAAATAAGCAAATCGTTACTTTTAAACATGATTTCCTTTATTTTATTGTTTAGCCAAATAAAACATGGAGATCCCTTCCCCTAAATTCATGCTCTTCCTGTTTCTTCAAGAACGTTGTGGCGGGAAGCTTGCAAGATGGCAGCTTTTACATCATGGAAGTACTCACATTACTTTGAATTGGTAGAAGAAAGGGAGAAAAACATATCAATAACGTGCAAACTGTGCCTCAGGGGCACAGCGCCTGTCAACTGCCAAGAACTCAACTTCAAATATCAAGAAGCACCTTCAGGCCAAGCACAGCTCCACAAGACTGGTGGAGAAAGACCCACGCCAGCCGATTGCCATTGATGATGAGAATGATGATGCGGAGAATGATGGTGCTGAGAATGATGGTGCTTCTGCTCAAAAATAGCTCAAGCTAGATGTCTGTTCGGCTAAACCTGTCACCCGGAGAGAACTAAATCAACATATTTGGTGATTGTCATTTATTCATTTGATTGCATGCCATTTATTTCAATGCATTATGTTTAGGATTTAACTGACAGTTTGCGTTTGTTGTCAAGTCATTTAAAAAAAATAACGTACAATCGTGTCATCTTTAACCATGGCTTTTACCCAAAGACGTGGTGTGACATTACATATTCATGATTGATGTCATCTAGAATATTAAACAAAAGGCGGAAATGTTTTGTTCCAAAATAGCACCCATCTATTGTGAAAATCAACATATCACTCTAGAATTAACTAATGTATATTTGATAATAGGGGAAAGATATAACATTTCACGATTGACCTAAATATGTGGATTTTTCGTGTCGGCTTACTTTCCTGACTGCCGCGTTTGTTTACATAATCATCTAATCAAACATCAACAATGTCCTTGCCCACGAAGGGGACCACTTATGAAGACAGTGTTCTCATCTCTCTCGTCACGGGGCGACAGGTAGCCTAGTGGTTAGAGCGTGGATTAGTAACCATAAGGTTCAAGATAAAATCCCTGAGCTGACAAGGTAAAAATCTGTCGTTCTGCCCCTGAACAAGGCAGTTAACCCACTGTTCCTAGGCCGTCATTGAAAATAAGAATTTGTTCTTAACTGACTTGCCTAGTTAAATGAAGGTTAAACATATTTTTTTAAATGTAGTTCCGTGGCATTTAATCCCCAACGATATGTCAATTTCGAAAAACACGTGGGCCAATTTTTCTCTCTTGTCATGTAGTTGCCGTGAAAGGTAAACCCCTTCATTAATCCAGCCCTGGGCCCACAGACCACTGGCCATGCCACCTTTGTAATGTTATTGATTTTTTTCCTGTGTAACTTCAATCTATATGTGTACAGGTGTTTTAGTAGACCTCTCTGGATTTGAACACGATATCCCAGAAACCCCAGATCTCATTGGTAGTTGCTGCTGGGATGATGTAGCATCAACATAAAAACTCTGAGATTTGGTGGCTGTGGTAACGAGTGACAACTCAACAGAGTCGGTAAATTTTAGACTGTGGATGCCAATGCAATAACAGTTAAGGACAATATTGAATAGAACTTGATTCCATTTTAGAACAATATAACATTCTGAAAGTATTCAGACCCCTTCCCTTTTACCACATTGTGTTAATTTACAGCCTTATTTTACAATCCATTAAATTATACATTTTCCTCACCAATCTACACACAATACCCTATGACAAAGCGAAAACAGATTTTTCTAAATGTTTTTTCATGGAAAATAACTTTGGCATGCTTTCAATATTTTGTCCTTCTGACTCGTAGCTTTACTAGCTAGCTAATAACATTACTGGGATGGTTCTATGGCTAAGAAGATGTTGTGTATGGATTGTATAAGGGTTATACGCAACTCTTCTGCATGACAATCGTTATTGATAATACATTAAAATACCATGTAGTGAATATTAAAATCCAATCCTAATAACAGCAGTGTACATGTTTTTTCTTTTCTTCTGTAGGATTTCAGTTTTGAAGAACCGCAGACCGTCCAGGGGCACAGGCAGGGATGCAGAAATAATTGGATAGGAAGACTTATCCAACAAAGCAGGATCAATGAGTTAGCCTCACCTTGTGCTTTACGTATTAGTTGATGTTTTTAGAAGCTTTAAAATGGTCTAATTGACTCAATAACCAAGTTTAGATTTCCTAATGAACCAGAAATGTCATAGTTATTTCTGGTTCTTTATCGAAGTTAGATGGCTACCTACCTTATTGATCCCGCCTTGCAGTACACCCCTCTCAATATGAATAAATACTGTTAGAATAGGGATTGTTATTTTTTACATGTAGATGTGACCATATATTCCCTTAAAGATACACTCTGTTAGATACATATATAACATGTCGATTTGACCATTTATTCCCTTAAAGACACACTGTAAGATACATACGCAACTCAAATGTAAACAATAGATGATTTGTAGTGCTTGAGGAATGAGGTACACTCAGTCACACAGACACATAGAAAACCCAGAGCCAGTGTTGGAAAAGGACCATTTAATCACAGAGAGCGTACAAATTGAAACTGTCGCGCTCGCTATTAAAACTGACATACTTCATTTTTCAATTCGTCTTTAGATAAAAAGACTAACATACACATGTATTGTTGAATTGGCTTATAAAAAGGCCCAGTGCAGTCAAAAAAACATGTTTTTATAAATATTTCCACAAGGAGGTTGAAATAATACTGTGGACATGATGATCATGCCCTTTTAGTGTAAGAGCTGTTTGAAAAGACCGCCTGAAATGTCAGCCTGTTTTGGCGGGATGGCGTTTTGGCGGGATTGTGTTTTGGCGTTCTTGATATCATCAACAGGCAGTAAGTTAGTTATCAGATCAATAAAAAAAACTCTCTGCCAATAACAGCTAGTTCAGTTGTTCCCTCCTGACTCAGTCCTATCAAAATTCTTGCTTGAGAAATTGCTCTTTGCTAAGAAGTTAATTTTGTTTTGACAATTTTAATTGAAAAACAATCATAGTAAGGTACCTAATTATTACCCAAAAATGATTTAATATTGAGATTGAAAAAAACCCGGCTGCATTGGATCTTTTAAAGCTAGAATCCTTAGTTGTAACAATAACTAAGCGGGCACTCTGCCTCTGTTTTGGTAAAAGGCTGAGGGATGGGCCTGGAGAAATGTAACCACTATCAAATTAATAGACAGAGCAATGGATGCAAGGACTGACATTCCATAATATGAAAATTATAGTTTTAACTATGTTTTGAGGATATACAATGTTTGTTTACATTTACGTGGTTTACAAACATTGGAGCAAATCAAGCATGTATTTTGGAATCTGAGTATGACAGTTGAACTAAGCTCATGAGGCATTTATAAGTTATATTCATCAAGAATCAATGAGTATGCATCATTCATTTAGAAGTTATATTCATCAAGAATCAATGAGTATGAATCATTAATTTCTAAGTTATATTAATCAAGAATCAATGAGTATGAATCATTCATTTATAAGTTATATTCATCAAGAATCAATGAGTATGAATCATTCATTTATAAGTAAAAAAAAAAAGTATGCAGCAACTAAGGAATCTAGCATCGAACCAAGTTGATGTTATGTGACATGAACAAAAAACACTAACTCTCAGTCAAAAATCATAAGTCAGAACATAGCTTCTTCATTCTCTCATGTGCTTTCAGGCACCATAACCGGGTAAAACTCTTTCCACACCGGGAACAGTGGTATGGCTTCTCTCCTGTGTGTGTCCTCTCGTGCTCTTTTAGGCTCCCTAACTGGGTAAAACTCCTTCCACAATGAGAGCACAATGCTTTTTCACCTGTGTGTATTTTTTCATGCGCTTTCAAATGACAACGCTGGATAAATCTCTTTCCACACTGAGAGCATTTGAAAGGCCTCTCTACAGAGTGTGTTCTCTCATGTTTTTTCAGGTCCCATGGTGATAAAAACATATTTTCACACTGGGAGCATTGATATGGCTTCTCTACAGTGTGTGATCTTTTATGCCTTTTTAAGTTCCCTAAATGGGTAAAACTCTTTCCACACAGGGAGCAATAGTAAGGCTTCACTCCTGTGTGTGTCCTCTCATGCTCTTTCAGTTGCCCTGACCAGCTAAAACTCTTTCCACACTGGGAGCAGAGGTAAGGCTTCTCCCCTGTGTGTGTTCTCTTATGTGATTTCAGGGCTGCTAATGAAACATATCTATTTTCACACTGGGAGCAGTGGTAGGGCTTCTCCCCTGTATGTGTCATTTCATGCATTTTCAGTTTCCTTAACTGGATAAAACCTTTTCCACACTGGGAGCAGTAATAAGACTTCTCCCCTGTGTGCGTTCTCTTGTGTTCTTTCAGGTGGCTTAACCGGATAAAACTCTTTCCACAATGGGAGCAATGATGAGGCTTTTCCCCTGTGTGTGTCCTCACGTGTTCTTTTAGGTTCCATAACCTTGTAAAACTCTTTCCACACTGGGAACATTGGTAGGGCTTTTCTCCTGTGTGTGTAATCTCATGCTCTTTAAGGTTCCCTAACTTGGTAAAACTCTTTCCACACTGGGAAGAGTGGCGTCGTCTCGCTGGTTTGGATGTCTCTGGTTCTTCTGAAAGACACTTTTCACTGTCAGAGTGAGAGTTTTGTCTCTCTCCTGCCAAAGACAAATAGAGTATTTGGTTAAATACTAAACTGAAGACCTGAAACAAACCGGAATGATACCTAGGGTTTAATCCAGACTAGGTCTCTCAAAATCCTGAGTTCAGTTTTTAGAACATTTTAGAACATCCTGGTTGGGTTCTGGAATGCGTGGCTATATTTGAAATTAACAGACTTCTTTTCAAATAATTGTCAACACATAGCCCACTGTTAAGGTGTGAGAGGTTCACTGTAGCTAGCATAATCTGTCCGTTCACAATTCACCTGTGGGAAGGACATGGCTGCTCTCAACACCAGACAACAGAAAGAGTTGGCCACTACTATCCAAGAGACTGTGCGTGAGGAAATTACCTCTGCCTTCGACTTGCAATTAAAACCGATAAATTAATCTCTTGCAGTGCTCACTTCTAAAGTGGATAGCTACTCAACTAAGTCTCGCAATGAACTCAAAATGGCATTGGTACTCAAGGGCAGTGTATAACATGAATAAGGGCAAATCAACTGGATGGGACAGTATTCCTCCTGAGGTCTATTTAAAAATGTTGGTATCAATTAGGTCCACTATTGCCCGAAATGAAATAATACAGCCAATCACAATGGTTCATTTGGGAGAGATGTGAATACAGCACGCATTTTCGCTTTTATCATTCTAAAACAAAAATATAAATGCAACAATTTCAAAGATTTTACTGAGTTACGTTACTGAGTTATGTTACGGAGTTACGTTCTGCCCATGAACAAGGCAGTTAACCCACTGTTTCTAGGCCGTCATTGAAAATAAGAATTTGTTCTTAACTGACTTGCCTAGTTAAATAAAGGTAAAATTATATTTCTTTTATAAAAAAATATGAGGAAATCAGTCAATTGAAATAAATTAATTAGGCCCTCATCTATGGATTTCACATGACTGAATACAGATATGCATCTGTTGGTCACAGATACCTTTAAAAAAACGGGCCTCACAATGTGCCTCAGGATCTCGTGCAGGTATTTCTGTGCATTCAAATTGACATCGATAAAATGCAATTGTGTTCCTTGTCCATAGCTTATGCCTGCCCATACCATAACCCCACTGCCATCATTGGGCACTCTGTTCATAACATTGACATCAGCAAACTGCTCGCTCACACTACGCCATACATGTGGTCTGCGGTTGTGAGGCCAGTTAGACATATTGCCAAATTCTCTAAAACGACATTGGAGGTGGCTTATGGTAGAGAAATTCTAATTTAATTCTCTGGCAACAGCTCTGGTGGACATTCCTGCAGTCAGCATGCCAATTGCACACTCCCTCAACACTTGAGACATCTGTAGCATTGTGATGTGTGACAAAACTGCACATTTTAGAGGGGCCTTTTATTGTCCCCAGCAACAATGCCACACCTGTCAGGTGGATGGATTATCTTGGCAAAGGAGAAATGCTCACTAACAGGGATGTAAACATATTTGTGCACAAAATTTAAGAGAAATAAAATTTTTGTGCGTATGGAACATTTCTGGGATCTTTTATTTCAGCTCATGAAACATGGGACCAACACTTTACATGTTGCATTTATATTTTTGTTCAGTATAAAAAAAGGTAAGGATGCTGCCCAGTGTTCTCACTATCGCCCCTTATCTTTGATAAAGACAGATATTAAACTGTTTTCTAAAATGTTGTCGTCCCATCTCGAGACTTACCCAAATTGGACCAACCAAAGTGGGTTTGTTTAAAAAGCGTTTATCCTCCATGGATTATTCCATATCTTAGATGCTTCATCAGAAACAACAGCTCCTCCGGCTGTATTATTTCCCCATGCATAAAAAAAGTTATGTCCATTCTAGTCTGTCTTGGAACAGATATGTCCATTCTAGTCTGTCTTGGAACATATGGGAATTGGCTAAAATGTAATTAATGTGATTAAAATACTATATGCCAATCCCTCGACCATAGTTATAACAGGAAATATCTGCTATGTTCATTTCAGAATCACTTGAAGCAGCATATAAGGTGATCCAATTTCACATTTTTAATTCTTATTATCCATGGAACCCCTGGCTCAGTCAATTTCTCATTTTTTATTCTTATTATCCATGTAACCCCTGGCCCAGTCAATTTCTCATTTTTAATTCTTATTATCCATGGAACCCCTGGCTCAGTCAATTTCTCATTTTTAATTCTTATTATCCATGGAACCCCTGGCTCAGTAAATTTCTCATTTGTAATTCTTATTATCCATGTAACCCCTGGCCCAGTCAATTTCGCATTTTTTATTCTTATTACCCATGGAACCCATGGCCCAGTCAATTTCGTAAATCAAAGGAAATAAGACCAATTTCCCTCAAATCCACAGATCACTTCATCGCATATTATATGCAGACAATATTTTACTATATCTAGACAATGTATCTCAATCGCTCCCAAATGCATTGAAGATCATAGATTAATTTTATAACTTGAGATGAAGCTGAATTTATCTAATCATATCGTCTCTACAGCCTCAAGACTCTGATGAAATGGAATCCCAATCGTTTCCCATTTAAAGTATTTGGGAGTAGATCTATTTCCTTCCTTAGATAAAACCATTGCCAGAAACTTTAACAGAACGCTCAAATCAATCCAACCTCTTCTAGGCACTAGCATTTCATCCCATCCTAAATTGGTTTAGACATGATTATTCTGCCCCTTGGTGTCCTGGAAGAGGTGGTCTTCACTGATATTTCCCTTAAACAATGTAAACTACTCTTTGGTCCTATTATTGCTCCCACAATTTCTATTTGGTGCAAAATCCAAATGTGGAATCCGTATCCTTACCGATATCATGGACAGTAATGGTTTGAGAACATTCCAAGATTTGAAAGATACACATTACCAGGCAACTCTTTATTTCTATATTTACATATGGAGTCCTTTGGGAAACCCAACTACCGAACTATCCAATGATGGGATTTATTAATAAGTAATTTTTGGGAGCCCAGATAATTTATCTCTATAATACATAAACAACTTTTGGAAAGCTCATATTCTGAGCTTGCCATTAAAAAAGTAAGTCTAATTTAATCCGAACAACCCTTTAACTGGAAAAGAATATGGAAAAAAAGGACCTTGGCATCCCGTAATCCGAACCATTAATTTATACATTTTACATTTCTTCAGATTGTATCTAACACCAAGGAAACGTTTTACGTTGAAATCGTTCACTGTGCCCCCTAAATCAGGTAAGCACATTCCTTCATATGATGTGGGAGTGCCCTGCAGTTAAATGCTTCTGAGGCAAAGTTACAAATGTATTTCAAAGTGCATGAATATAAATATTCAATGCTTTGCATCTATTATGTTACTTAACGATGACACGTCCTCAAATCTCTCAGTCAATCAGAGATGATTACTGCTGGCAGGCAGCACTGCTGCGAAAAATATTTAGGTCTCTAAGATGGCGACCACCTCACTCTCTCCCCATTTAACCAGTGGATATAATTCCTGTTTGAAGTTATACCATTAGAAATACCTACAGCGAGAATGAATGGTTCTCCTCAAGGAACAACTGAGGCCTGGACAAATAGACATGACTCTGTAAAGAACAACCTCAGCTAAAGCCCCACACATACAATCCAGTTATTTAGACTTTGGTACTTTCTTTGCTTTCAGGCCCATTGGGAAGGGGTGTTACGGGGGGGGTCTATGGTAGTTTTGGGGGATGTAAGGGGACTGATAAGCTGGGGGGTGGGGCCTAGGCGGGGAGGGAAACATGGTTTCTGGCTGTGGAGGGAGGATGCGGGCGGGTGGGGACTGAGGGGGGTAATGGGTTGGTTTTTATGCAACTCTTTGATTGTTTTTGTATTTGTAACCCCGTCAGATTTTCTGTTTGCTTGTAACAAAATAAAAGTTTGGTCACAGAAAAAACTGAAACAGTCATAATAATATTAATATGGTGGAGTTTCAACTCTAATCTTGTTCTCGTGGAATGGCATCAATGTCATTGGATGCATTCGATCCATTGTTTACGTTTTGTTAGTGGCCCACTGTTTAATGGTGTACACATCTTACATTGTAGCTTTAATAATTTTCACAGTAGAGTACATATTGAAGTATAGAACTTCAGTAGAATTCCCCTTTATAACCACACATTGATTTGCGCCCCTGTTTTTAAGATAGTACTCACTGGTGTTAATCAGATCTCCATTCTTCTCTTCTTCCTCCTCTTTCACTGTGACAGTAATCTCATCGTCCTCCTCTTTCACTTTTTCAACTGCAGCCTCTTCTTTCACTGTAACATCCACCTCCTCTTTCAATCTTAACGTGTCTTCCTCTTCTTCCACAGTAACATCCACCTCCTCTTTCGCTGAAACGTCTTCCTCTTCTTTCACTGTAACAGCCTCCTCTTCCTTCTCTTTCTCCGTCCAGCAGATCTCTTCTTTAGCAGGTGGGGAGTAGGATAGTGAACTCATGGTCGGCAACGTTAGACTAGCCTAGTGCAAGGCTAACTAAAACAGCTAGCTAGCTGAGTAACTAGTAAATACGCAGACAGTGTGTTTAAAGCACGGAGGTTAATATACACACATATGGTCTAAATATGACCGGTTTTATGTTTGCTAGCAAGCTACGGAGGTGGTCGAATCAGTAGCCTGTTGTCGTTGTTGAAGAAGTGTCCCGTCCCGTCCACTGGATTATACGTCACGCAAGGAGCATCACCTGAAAGACGCACATCGCCATCTGCTGACTGGAGTTGGTACCGCTGTTAAAGAAAATATTCACTACATTGTTTATATTGGCTAAAATATAAAATGAACTGATATGTTTTCTCTTACTTCTTACAGGTAATACTTTCATACATACATATATAGAAGCTGAATATAAATACATATAAACTGAATAAAAATATAAACACAACGTGTAAAGCGTTGGTCCCATGTTTCATGAGCTGAAATAAAAGATCCCAGAAATGTTCCATATGCACAAAAAGCTGATTTCTTGCAAATTAGTTTCCATCCCTGTTAGTGAGCATTTTTCCTTTGTCAACAAAACGAAGGAGCTGATTGTGGACTTCAGGAGACAGCAGAGGGAGCACGCCCCCATCCACATCAATGGGACCACAGTGGAGAAGGTGGAAAGTTCCTCGGCGTACCCATCACTGACAATCTGAAATGGTCCACCCACACAAACAGTGTGGCTGAAAAAGTTTGGCTTGGCCCCTAAGACCATCACAAACTTTTACAGATGCACCATTGAGAGCATCCCGCTGCGCTGTATCACCGCTTTGTACGGCAACAGCACCGCCCGCAACCGCAGGGCTCGCCAGAGAGTGGTGCGGTCTGCCCAACGCATCACCAGGGGCACACTGCCTGCCCTGCAAGACACCTACACCACTCGATGTCACAGGAAGGCCAAAAAGATCATCAAGGCTATCAACCACCCAAACCACAGCCTGTTCACCCCGCTATCATCCAGAAAACAAAGTCAGTACAGGTCCATCAAAGCTGGGGCCGAGAGACTGAAAAACAGCTTCTATCTCAAGGCCATCAGACTGTTAAACAGCCATCACTAGCCGGCCTCCACCCAGTACCCTGCCCTGAACTTAGTCACTGTCACTAGCCGGCTATTCGGTTACTCATCCCTGCACCTTAGAGGCTGGTGCCCTATATACATAGACATAGAATCACTGGTCACTTAAATAACGGAACACTGGTCACTTTAATAATGTTTACATACTGTTTTACTAATTTCATATGTATATACTTGTATTCAACTCAATGCCACTCCGACATGCTTGTCCTAATATATAATATAGATACTATTGATACTATTGTTGGAGCTAGGAACATAAGCATTTCGCTACACATCTGCTTAATATGTGTACCTAGTTTTATTTGGCCCCCCAGGTTTTCAGAGTAAAATAAATAAATAAATATATATATATATATATATATATACTGTTGAAATCAGAAGTTTTACATACACTTAGGTCATTAAAATTCATTTTTCAATCACTTTACACATTTCTTGATAACAAACTATAGTTTTGGCAAGTCGGTTAGGACATCTACTTTGTGCACGACACAAGTCATTTTTCCAACAATTGTTTACAGACAGATTATTTCACTCATAATTCACTGTATCACAATTCCAGTGGGTCAGAAGTTTACATACACTAAGTTGCCTTTAAACAGCTTGGAAAATTCCAGAAAATGTCATGGCTTTAGAAGCTTCTGATGGGCTAATTGACATCATTTGAGTCAATTGGAGATGTACCTGTGGATGTATTTCAAGGCCTACCTTCAAACTCAGTACCTTTTTGGTTGACATCATGGGAAAATCTAAAGAAATCAGCCAAGACCTCAAAAAAAATTGTAGACCTCCACAAGTCTGGTTAATCATTGGGAGCAATTTCCAAGCGCCTGAAGGTACCACGTTCATCTGTACAAACAATAGTAGGCAAGTATAAACACCAATGGACCACGCAGCCATCATACCGCTCAGACTACGGTTTGCAACTGCACATGGGGACAAAGATCGTACTTTTTGGAGAAATGTCCTCTGGTCTGATGAAACAAAAATAGAACTGTTTGGCCATAATGACCATCAGTATGTTTGGAGAAAAAAAGGGGAGGCTTGCAAGCCAAAGAACACCATCCCAACCGTGAATCACGGGGGTGGCAGCATCATGTTGTGTGGGTGCTTTGCTGCAGGAGGGACTGGTGCACTTCACAAAATAGATGGCATCATGAGGAAGGAAAATTATGTGGATATATTGAAGCAACATCTCAAGACATCAGACAGGAAGTTAAAGCTTGGTCGCAAATGGGTCTTCCAAATGGACAATGACCCCAAGCATACTTCCAAAGTTGTGGCAAAATGGCTTAAGGACAACAAAGTCAAGGTATTGGAGTGGCCATCACAAAGCCCTGACCTCATTCCTATAGAAAATTTGTGGGCAGAACTGAAAAAGCGTGTGCGAGCAAGGAGGCCTACAAACCTGACTCAGTTACACCAGCTCTGTCAAGAGGAATGGGCCAAAATTCACCCAACTTATTGAGGGAAGCTTGTGGAAGGCTACCCAAAACGTTTTAAACAATTTCATATTGCCATGTACAGCTTTACCTATGGAATTGTGAGGTGATTTCTGATAGTCAAAGTCCTGCAATAAGAGCTACGACGCTAATATTTGTGTAAATTCTTCACATTTCATGGACCTAAAATCCATAAATATCAGCCTACTCAGTGACTGTCACAGAACACAACTACCGTCGTAGCTCTTATTGCAGGACTTTGACTGTGGGAAATCGCCTCAGTTGTGAACATTTCATGGACCTAAGATCCATAGGCAAGGCTGTACAATGTTTTATGAAGTCTACTACATCTACAGAGCGATGTCAACTGCAAAAACAAATTTGGGGGTACATTTTTGTTGTTGTTGTCTTTTGTTGTATTTATACAACATTCCAAACATGATCTGGTCCAAATATGGCGTGATTCCACCATATGGATCTGTTTGCTTCAGTTTCAATGCAGGACTTTTATTTTGAAGACAAACCGCAAATTCTACTATTGTGCAAAAGCAAGCAATCGAGCAAAGCGCTGTGACATTGATCAACCAATGGTGTGTTAGACATTGGATTGACACACACTCATTATCATATTGGAGGAATAAATACAGACATAAATAAATATATAACATGAATAACATTTATTGGAGATTGAATAATTGGATAATACATAGATAATTACGGCAGGTTTTGTCCTCGTGATTCACAATTGATTATTTTGATTCACATGATTCGATTCACCAGAATCCTAACTAATATAATGGCGAAGTGAATCATTTGTTTAAAATTAATCGTCCAAAAAAGTTAAGAAACTTATTAGCAACGGCCTTAACTCGCAAGTGTTGGTGGAAAGTTTTTGGGACATGACGAAAACATGAATAAATGCTAATAGCTAAACAGTTAACTAGATATATAACTAGCATGAATAAATGCTAATAGCTAAACAATTTACTAGATAGATAACTAGCACAAATAAATGCTAACAACTAAACTACAGTGGGGCAAAAAAGTATTTAGTCAGCCACCAATTGTGCAAGTTCTCTCACTTAAAAAGATGAGAGAGGCCTGTAATTTTCATCATAGGTACACTTCAACTATGACAGACAAAATGAGGAAAAAAAATCCAGAAAATCACATTGTAGGATTTTTTATGAATTTATTTGCAAATTATGGTGGAAAATAAGTATTTGGTCAC
>QNTS01007499.1:9441-29573 GCA_003317085.1 Hucho hucho
ACACACACACACACACACACACACAGTGCTAATGATGGGTGAGAATGACTCACAACCTTCACTGTACAAGGGACAAAGTGTAGGTGACCAATGGCAACACCATGCACCAGTAGACCTGTCTGCTACATACCCACACACTCATGCATAGTGTCTAATGGGGTCTCCACCCGCTCCCTCTCTGTTCTCTGTCTGTGGTCCACAGCAGGTGACAGGACTGTTTCACAAGGCTCTATCAACCAATAAGAAGGAGACTTGAGATGTGTCCTTAATGGCACCCTGTTTTCTAAACAGTGCACTACATGGGACGCAGGCTTGTAGACCAGACAGTTGTGTATAACGTCCTCTCCTTCCCTTGTTCATTCTGTTAAATGCCACATTTCTTCCTCTTTTTAATGTTTTTGGAAGGTTATTTATGATCCAACCCTTCACTCTGTGGTTTTCACCACAAAGAGGAAGTTAACAAGATATGAGTTTTACATGGGATGCTTCTCAATCCACCGCATCCACCGATGTCGCCCGTCTGCATCTGCCGTGGAAGGTGGCAGAGCTACAGCTGTGTTTGTCAGACCATGAGACATCCTGAAAATGTCTTCTCACATAAACAGGCAGTAGTGTCCGAACGGTTCGGTCTACACCTCTTTGGAAAGGTGACTCTCACGAAAGCATACATGTTGGTTGCTTTGCTCTAGAATGCCCACAAGCCTCGTCTGAAGGTAGCCCGGTACAAGTTAATGGCACTTCAATCTGTTGTCTTGCCCATTCACCCTCTGAATAGCACACATACACAGTTCATGTTTCAGTTGGCTCAAAGTTTAAAAATCCTTCCTCGATATTAATTGAGCTTTTCACTGTCTGAAAAGAGAAGATGTAAAAGTCTAAGCTAACATATGGCATTTTTTAAGATGGTCATACCTTGGATCGTTTAGCTTTTTGATTTTGAATTTCAAGACCCCTTTAGGTATATCTTTTTAATAAAATATAGAATTTGGCCTTTACTATTATAGCCCATAGAAAACGAATTGAATAACACAGTCATAAATGGCAAAAAAGACAGTCAAAAATAAATTTTAAGTAATAAGGTTTTCGTCCTATATCCAGGAGACATGTGACTGACCGCCTCGATTCGGGTCTTATGTAGCAAAATTTACAATGGTGTTTCTTACATTGGATAAAAGTAGAGACTCAGAGCAGTACATACAATTATATATCATACACTGCAGTTGAGGAACAATGGGGAAGTAATTCTGCTTTGAAAGTTGATAAACTTGTAACCCCACTTTTGAGAAAATGGCCCTTGAATGTTTTTGGTACACCTACTGGAGAGCTCTTCTTTGTCTACACCTATTCAGCATTGCTCACACCCTTAAGCCCTATCTCCACCCATCTCTTTAAGGAGTCACATGTGAGGCCATGTGCTAAACAAAGGGAGGAATGTAGAGTAGTGAACAACTAAAGATTTCAAGATTAAAAGTGTTGAAAGTAGTAGCCTACAACAAGGAAAAACTCCAGGTAAAAATACACTTCATCTAGTCCCTGGCCCGTATCCTAATCTGACGTTGGTACAGGTCATGTTATTCTTCACATTACCGTATCTGGTAAACACACACTATATCAAATAAAATCTACATTTATTTGTCACATGCACAGAATACAGAAGGTGTAAACGGTACAGTGAAATGGTTACTTGCATATTTGCATATAAAAAATAGAAAGTGTCCAGACAAGAATATTGAATAAATATTTTCCATTTATTAGATGATGTTTACCCGGACGCTAGGCATGTGCAAAGCTGTCATCAAGGCAAAGGGTGGCTACTTTGAAGAAACTGAAATATAACATATATTTGGATTTGTTTAACACTTTTTTGTTTACCACATGATTCCGTATGTGTTATTTCACAGTTTTGATGTCTTCACTTTTATTCTACAATGTAAAAATAGTACAAATAAAGAAAAACCCTTGACTAAGTAGGTGTGTCCAAATGGTTGACTGGTACTGTATATTTTACAAAAATCTTAATCTGAGGAAGTCATGCGGGGTTAACCATTTAACAGGATAATTACAGCAGAGAGCTGAGAAAGATACTTTTGTTTCATTACTTCTTATTGTACATTGGTGGGAGGATGATCAGTAATATACAGAACATAATTAAAGAGCGTTATTGTAACGCCCAGGCCTGAGTGCACAGGCTGGAGGGTTTAGTTTTGCTTTGGTGTAGGGGTTTCTTGTGTTCTATGGTGTCTATTTCTATGTTGGGATAATGGTTCCCAATTAGAGGCAGCTGAGTCTCGTTACCTCTAATTGGGAACCATATATATGTTTGGGTTATTGATTATGTTATGGTTATCGTGTTCAGTCAGGTTCTTGTCATTCGTGTATAGTTAGGTTTCGCCAGTCGTGTTTAGGTTTAGATCTCTGTGTCCAGTTTAGGATTTAGCGTTAGGGGTCACGTCTTGTTCTCCGTTTATTGTTTTGTTCCGTCTCGTCCCGTTTTCTTAATAAAGTATGTATTCTGGTTACGTCGCTGCGCATTGGTCATTCCCGAGAGGAGATAAGAATGACAGTTATGTAGCCTGTATTGGTTGTTCTGCTGATTGTGCTAAATAAAAATAAAATATAACTGCTTTTCTGATTTATTTTGGCACCTATTTGCAGTTCAGCTCTCATGAACTCCATCGCTCACTAGTGTGTAGACGACTTCACAACACAGTTTATTCTCTGGTGAATAAGTCTGGATGTTGGTCACTGTGAATACCTCATAGGGAGGAATTAAGACTTCTCTCTCTCTCCTGTAAATACAGAGTAATATGATATGTCAGCTCCAAAACATGTGGAGATCTCAAAGCAGGACGTCGCTCCAAATGAATCTCTGCCTATTTCCATGCCTTTGAGTGTCCGAGGTGAAGGTGCCGAAGCTAATCTTTTTGTTGACAACGTTCTGATCAAAATACACTTTGGTTCCCTTGTTGTTGTGATGCAGGGCTTTCTTGTTGTAGTGATGCAGCTCTCCCTTGTTGTAGTGATGCAGGGCTCCCTTGTTGTAGTGATGCAGCACTCCGTTGTTGTAGTGATGCAGGGCTCCCTTGTTGTAGTGATGCAGCTCTCCCTTGTTGTAGTGATGCAGCACTCCGTTGTTGTTGTGATGCAGCACTCCGTTGTTGTTGTGATGCAGCGCTCCCTTGTTGTAGTGATGCAGCACTCCGTTGTTGTAGTGATGCAGCATTCCCTTGTTGTAGTGATGCAGGGCTCCCTTGTTGTAGTGATGCAGGGCACCCTTGTTGTAGTGATGCAGCACTCCGTTGTTGTAGTGATGCAGCATTCCCTTGTTGTAGTGATGCAGGGCTCCCTTGTTGTAGTGATGCAGGGCTCCCTTGTTGTAGTGATGCAGCACTCAGTTGTTGTTGTGATGCAGTGCTCCCTTGTTGTTGCAGCTGCTGACTTTGCTGTCTGACTAAATACCTATTTTAGTGTTGTAAATATATGAACACTATTGTGACTATGAACATAGTTAATAGCTTTATGTAGCAGTAGCCTGTATCTACTGTTTTACAATTCAGGCCACTCTTCCATTTCCCAGTGCTCTTTAGAGTGTAGACGACTTCACACCACAGGCTACTGACTGCTGACTTTGTCTGGATGTTGGTCACTTTGAATACCTCATAGGGAGGAATCAAAACTTCCCCCTCGTTTGCATAGGCCGAGTAATATGTCAGGTTAACACCAAAACATGTGTTGATCTCAAAGCAGGATGTGTCTCCAAAATCGTATAAGGTCTTATGTATAGAACTTGAGACAAAATAACCAAAGCGCATTTCTTTGTTGACAACATCCTGATCAAAAGTGACGTTGGTTCTAAGGTAGGTGGTCCTACATGTTGTTTGACTTTGTTTGAGAATCTTAATGGCGTCAGTTAGATAGAAGTGCAGGGAATGGTACTGGAATGATGTTCCATACCCGTATCTGCCTTCTCTAACTGCTTCGTTGAAGTCTAGATAGATAGATTCAGAGGGAGGTTGGGGTTTGTTATTTGTGTACAAATACATAGAGATGGAATGCACTTTTTGCAGACCATCTTTTGGAATGGATGCATGTTTCTCTGCTATGTCCCAGCCTTTTCTGAAGTTAGTGGTGGTGTTTTTCTCATGTGGGAGGTAGTAGCTTTCCACCCTCTTAAAGGCTTCGTCTCTGCAGCCATCATATTTGTCGTCAACAGAATCAGGTGCCAGGTCCAGTGGGAAAATCTTGTTCTGTAACAGTAACATTCTTTAGTGACATTCTCCTTATACAGACCTAACAGGTCCATACTTGGGTGATAAAATGTTTACCAATCTCTTATTGGCCGCAGTTTCCTGTTTGTGAGGCCAAATGTGAGGAAAACACTATTACGTCTTGTGTGTTTGTATGTTGTTTTATATCAATGTGCAAAATGAAAGTACAAAATAAAGGCACCGCCCAAGTCCTAAAGCAGGATGACAAAGATATGATCCACAATAGTTTTTTGTGCATAGCTCAGGGCGTAGTCAAAACAACATAAAGCCTAGTCACAGGTATTGCCCATAACATTTAATGACCCTCTTTTTTTGTTAGAAAAGACAGTTGTGGGACACTATTTTATTTTCTTATATCTCTGTAAAAGGAGTCCTTGTTCAACTTAAAAATATAAATGAACCCTGCTGGTGTTAAATGTGAAGCTATAGGAACGTGTAACAAATATGTTACAATGTAACAAATATTTAATTGCCGCGTTTTGTTAACTCAACTTGATTTCCTGATTTGACGTAATTTATTATAAGCAGGGTAAATCAACTTAACTAGGTAAATTAAATATTAAGTGTGAGGTTGCATTTTTCTTAGCGTACCTGTTTTACCAGACCAAAGTGAATTAACATCAAGAAAAAGATTGTGTTTGTCTTCTTCTCAGTGCTCTTCACATCTAAAGATGGGAACAAAACCAGTGAAAGGATGAGAAACATTTCCCTTGTGCCTTTACGTACAAATAAGTTGCAGCTACATACAAAACTGTTGTCATTGCAGAACATGATAAAAAGATCTCACCATCAATTAAGAGATGTCCACCACCCATTTTGCGTATGTAGATGTTGACCTCAAATCTACAGCATGTTCAAAATATAACAAATATTGAAAATAATTAAGTTAACTCTTAATTCAACAACCCAAGTGATGCAATACGTGATCTCTGTTCCTAAGGCTGGAATAAAAGATCCTGTCAAATGGAGAACCATTTACCTGCACTCTGTACTAGTACTGTAACTGGGGATGCAAGGAGCTCTTCAATCAAACTGTTCTTACAGTGGATCAGTTCTCTCTGTCATTCCAGGCATGTGTTTCTTTTTATAGCTGTGATAATGACGATCCATCCCATACAGTGACGTTGAGGTCTCAACTGAAAGAGAACCTCAAAGTGACTTTCTCTTTCAATGTGGATAAATCTTTAACTTCCTGTTCTTTATTACAATGTAATATATTGGTGTGATAGTGAGGTATAGTCATACTAGGCATCATTTAGCTCAGAATCTTATCATATTTGGTTACATGTAGCCAGAGGGGGGAATTGTCAAAGGTTACCAGGCTAACTGCATTGACAGGGTGTGTCAGTTGTCTCTAAGCTTTGTCTGCCAATCATGTTTGTAGCTGGTGAGATTCTTACCTTGTGCCCACAGTGCACCATATCAAGACTATGATTTTGGCAGAATCCCAATTACTCTTTAACAGCTTCCTATTGTCGTTTCCTTTACCTTGTTATGTCAGAGACCCAGATGTTTTCCCCATTCTATTTAATGTTATGGGTTTCCCATCATATTGTTTTCATATGGCAAGGACTTTCAGATCTGTGGTGGTTACGAAGGAAAGAAGACAAGGACAGGAGACAAGGAAAGAGGGCAAGGAAAGGAAGGAGGCAGATTGAGACTATTGGGACGTGACTTAAGGGTGTTTGGTATCATAGCTGCTGACTGTGTTAAGTTTATGGTGGTGTCCAGCCACAGTAGAGGTAGCACCTTTGGAATTACCTGGTCATACAGTTTGATCTAATCTTTATCTAAGTCACAACAATAGACAAACACAGTCTGCTTAAACTAATAACACACACATTATTGTATTTTCTTGTCTATATTGTATACATAATGTAAACATTCACAGTGTAGGTTTGAACAGGTATGTGAACCTCTAGGCTAATGACTTCTCCAAAAGATAATTGGAGTCTGGAGTCAGCTAACCTGGAGTCCAATTAATGAGACGAGATTGGAGATGTTGGTTAGAGCTGCCCTGCCCTATAAAAAACACTCACACATTTTTTGTTTGCTATTCACAAGAAGCATTGCCTGATGTAAACCATGCCTCAAACAAAAGAGAACTCAGAGGACTAAGATTATGAATTGTTGACTTGCATAAAGCTGGAAAGGGTTACAAAAATATCTCTAAAAACCTTGATGTTCATCAGTCCACGGTAAGACAAATTGTCTATAAATGGAGAAAGTTCAGCACTGTTGCTACTCTCCCTAGGAGTGGCCGTCTTGCAAAGATGACTGCAAGAGCACAGCACAGAATGCTCAATGACGTTAACTTCTTAGGGAGCGGCTCCCGAGGTGACGGTTTTGGAGAGTCTGGCGTGCCCAAAGTAAAATGCATGCCACTCAGGCCCCGAAAATAGGATATGCACATAATTAGTACTATTGGATAGGAAACACTCTGAAGTTTCTAAGAGTGTTAAAATAATGTATGTGAGTATAACAGAAGTGATATAGCAGGCGAAAACCCGAGGAAGATCCATCCGGATTTACAGTTTATTTTGTAAATGAGCATCATCTCCATTGTGCTTATTGCATGCAATCTTATTTAGGACTGAGACTGCAGTACCTATGGCTTCCACTAGATGTAAGCAGTCAACAGTCAAAGACTGGGAATTCTAGCAGTGACCAGAACGGATGGGGACAGGAAATTATCAGGCGACCACTTTTGTAAACAAGGTTTGACACGCGCGAGATTGTGAACGCGCACCACTTTATTTTCCTTTCCTATTGTTCACGTTATCGTCCAGTTGAAATATTACAGCAAATATACCCAAAAGGATACCTAAGGATACATTAAAAATGATGTTTGATTTGTTTGTAGAAAGTGTATAGGTATAATTTGAACGTGTTCTCTTCACGGTTCAATGGGCGACTCAACGGTGGATTTTATGATCATAACGCACCAACCAAACTGAGATTTATGGATATAATAAATGACTTTTTCTAACCAAAGAAGCATGGATTGTCTTCGTTGGACACTTGGGAAGCCCTCAGCAGAAGTTCATCAAAGGTAAGCGATTTTATAATTGCAATTTTATGCATTTTGTGAGACCCGTGTTGGGTTATGGATTTATGCTAATGCATAAATATTAGAGGTGCTACCCTCAAACAATCAAATGTTGTGCTTTCGCCGTAAAGCCTTTTTCAAAATCTAAAAGTTGAATTATTAAACATTCATCAATATACAAGTGTTGCATAGTCATCAAAAGCTCTGCTTGTTGGCAATATCACAGCGTTGTCAGATTTAAAAAAGGCTTTACGGCGAAAGCACAGCATTGAATTGTTTGAGGATAGCACCTACAATATTTACCTATTAGCATGAATTCATAAACCAGCGCGGTTCACACAAAACCCATTTCACAGCGAAAACAAATCCCTTACCCTTTGAAGAACTTCTGCTGAGGGCTTCCCAAGTGTCCAACGAAGACATCCAATGGTTCTTTTGTTAGATTTATATCCATAAATCTCAGTTTGGTTGGCGCGTTATGTTCAGAAAATCCAACGTCGAATCGCCCATTGAAACGTGAAGAGAACGCGTTCAAATATACCTATAAACTTTTCAGTTATAATGCATCCTTAGCTATCCTTTTATGAATATTAGCGATAATATTTCACTCGGATGGTCACCTAAACGTTATATAAGTAAAATAAAGTGGGGCGCGCACCCAGACTCGCGCCCGAGAAAACTTGTTGACATTTCAGGTCCCCTTACCATTTCCTGTTCCTATCCGTTCTGCTTACTCCAATCACTCCCAGTCTTTGTATATAGACTGTTGACATCTAGTGGAAGCCATAAGTACTGCAATCTCGGAGCTGGATTGCATTGAAGTCAATGGGGAGAGTGTCAAACTGAGCAGGTCACCAAAAACTGCATTTGGATTTTCCTCTGGTTTTTGCCTGCTATATCACTTCTGTTATACTCATGTTAACACTTTTATAAACTTCAGAGTGTTTCCTATCCAATAGTACTAATTATGTGCATATCCTATTTTCTGAGCCTGAGTGGCAGGAATTTTACTTTGGGCACGCCAGACTCTCCAAAACAGTCACCTCTGCTGCCGCTCTCTAAGAAGTTAAGATGAAATGGGGGTTTGGGTTTTGACCCCTGACGGTGGAGCAACACTGAAGCCCTGTGAGTGACAGGACTTATGTCGATAATGCACCTAGTCCGGTAGAGTACACATTCAGCTCCGGCTTGACTAGACAGGAACCGGCTCGATTTCAGAAACATGGGTTTCGACAAACAGAGATCCATGTCCTAGAGATCCGGGGACGGCGTCAAACTTCTAGACCTGTGCGGATATTTAGAAACTGACTGTTTCGAGGGTTCTGTGTCCTTCAGAAACATGGTTCTAAGCCTCCGAAGGTGACCATCCCTTCGGCGACCGATTGGAGGTTGTTTAGCCCCGGGGAGAGCCTGGTTATGTTCCCATGTCCTGGATAAAAAAAAAGGCTGGCCTTTTGTCCCATTTGGGTTACCAGTTGGAAATCATTCTCTGAGTCCCAGTCGGAGTGCCTCTTGTCAGGCTTAACGTCAAACATATATTGGCCTGGAAGACCATAAGAGGCCAAGGGCAAAGCTGGGCCTTTTGTCCCATTTGGGTTTTGGGCTTTGGGCTTGGGCCTTAAGCCTTGGGCCTTGGGCCTTTAAGGTTAGCAGGTCAAGGGAGTAAGCCATTTTCTGAGTCCCAGTCAGAGTGCCTCTTGTCAGGCTTAATATCAAAATTGTATAGGCCTGGATGTTCATAAAAGGCCTTTTGTCCCATTTGGGCCTTGGGCCTTTTAGGTCCCCAGGCGCAGGATAAAAAATGAGCGGTTTATCCTAGGTGGGGCTCGAACCTGGGTCGGCAGCTGATGTGGCTCGTGTGCTACACGCTGAGCCATTGCCCTTTGATGGACAAAGAGGTTCCGAGGCGAGATACGGGTTCAAATTTCCCTCCAGCCCAATTCGTCCCATCTTGACCCACAGCTGGGGCACATTAAGCCCTTGTTAGAGCTAGGGTTAGGAGCTAGGGTTAGGTTAAGGGTTAAGGTTAGGTTTTTCGGTTAGGGTAAGGGTAAGGGTATGGATAGGGTTAGGGATTAAGGAAAATAGGATTTTGAATGGACTGAATTGTATGTACCCACAAGGTTAGCTGCGCAAGACAGTGTATGTGTGTGTGTGTGTGATAATGTATTACGTTTGCAGAATTTGGGTCTCTGATCATCACAACAAACGACAGACATTTTCAAACAGAGCATCAACACCCTGACAGCATCAGGAGGAGGAGACATACCAGAGCTGTGCCTGTCGGGACTACAGGTGTCTGTGTGTGTGTGTGTGTGTGTGTGTGTGTGTGTGTGTGTGTGTGTGTGTGTGTGTGTGTGTGTGTGTGTGTGTGTGTGTGTGTGTGTGTGTGTGTGTGTGTGTGTGTGTGTGTGTGTGTGTGTGTGTGTGTGTGTGTGTGTGTGTGTGTGTGTGTGTGTGTGTGTGTGTGTGTGTGTGTACAGGCGATGTCATGAGCAAAAGTTACTTTCACAGTGCCAATATGAAGGCTGTATTTGAAATGTGGTTGCCTGTTTTTGCAACTCTGCCAGAGCTGGTTAGTTAGCCAGTGGACTGAAAATGTTATTTCCCATAGAGTTCCAGTACTTAATCCCAGTGTGGTCTGACTCTCTGATGTGTGTGTTGTAATTCCCAGCTGTTCGTGTTCACTGATGCTCCTGCTAAAGACACCGCACTGAAGAGCACACAAACAAACCAGTGGAGGCTGGTGGGAGGAGCTGTACAGGCTTATTGTAATGGCAGGAATGGAAAAAATGGAACAGTATCAAACATATCAAATATGTGGTTTGACTCCTCCCACCAGCCTCCACTGACTGTCACCAGCCTCTTAGAGAGCACCAAGTCTGTGGTTACTAGGTCTTTCACTAGCGGGCTCTCTATCTTTCTTTTCTCTCTCTCACTCTCGCTCTCTTTTTGTCTCTATCTTTCTCTTTCTCTCTCTGACACACTTCTCTCCCTTTCTGTCTCTCTCTCTATCTCTCTCTGACATTCTCTCTCTCTATCTTTCTCTCTGACACTCTTCTCTCTCTCTTTCTGTCTCTCTTTGTCTCTCTTTCTCTCTATCTCTCTGACACCTCTCTCTCTCTCTGACACTCTTCTCTCTCTCCCTCTGAAAATCTTCTCTCTCTCTCTTTCTGTCTCTCTCTCTCTCTGACACTATTATCTCTCTCTCTGTCTCTCTCTCTCTGAAGAAGCTGTTTAGAAGCCTCTTGGACCTAGACTTGGCGCTCCGGTACCGCTTGCTGTGCAGTAGCAGAGAGAAGAGTCTTTGACTAGGGTGGCTGGAGTGTTTGACAATTTTTAGGGCCTTCCTCTGGTTTCTGGTTGGGGAAGGTTTTAATAGTTGCTATGGGTACAACATCACCAATGCACTTGCTAATAAACTCGCTCACCGAATCAGCGTATACATCAATGTTTTTGTCCGACGCTATGCGGAACATATCCCAGTCCACGTGCTCGAAGCAATCTTGCAGCGTGGAATCAGATTGGTCGGACCAGCGTTTCCTGTTTTAGTTTCTGTCTATAGGCTGGGAGCAACAAAATTGAGTCATGGTCAGACTTGCCGAAAGGAGGGCGGAGAATAGCCTTGTATGCATCACGGAAGTTAGAATAACAATGATCCAGGATTTTACCAGCTCGGGTGGCACATTCGATATGCTGATAACATTTTGGGAGCCTTGTTTTCAAATTACCTTTATTAAAATCCTCAGCCACAATAAATGCAGCCTCAGGATATGTGGTTTCCAATTTACATAGAGTCCAATGAATTTCTTTCAGTGCCGTCGATGTGTCAACACATCCTCAGAGAGCAACTTCTCCCAACCATCCAGGAACAGTTTGGTGACAAACAATGCCTTTTCCAGCATGATGGATCACCTTGCCATAAGGCAAAATTGATAACTAAGTGGCTCAGGGAACAAAACATCAATATTTTGGGTCCATTGCCAGGAAACTCCCCAGACCTTAATCCCATTGAGAACTTGTAGTCAATCCTCAAGAGGCGGGTGGACAAACAAAAACCCACAAATTATGACAAACTCCAAGCATTGATTATGCAAGAATGGGCTGCCATCAGTCAGGATGTGGCCCAGAAGTTAATTGACAGCATGCCAGGGCGGATTGCAGAGGTCTTGAAAAAGAAGGGTCAACACTGCAAATATTGACTCTTTGCATCAACTTCACGTAATTGTCAATAAAAGCCTTTGACACTTATGAAATGCTTGTAATTATACTTCAGTATTCCATAGTAACATCTGACAAAAATATCTAAAGACAGTGAAGCAGCAAACTTTGTGGAAATTAATATTTGTGTAATTCTCAAAACTTTTGGCCACGACTGTAGACAGCTACGAAAAATACAGATGAAAACTCTCTAGTTAGATCGTGTGGTCTACAGCTTATCATGAGATACTCTACCTCAGGCGAGCAAAACTTTGAGACTTAGATATCGTGCACCAGCTGTTGTTTACATAAATGCATAGGCCCCCGCCACGTGTCTTACCAGAGGCTGCTTTTCTGTCTTGCTGATAGAGTGTATAACCCGCCAGCTGTATGTTCTTAATGTCGTCATAAGATATTACATAAGATATTACAGTTTTTTTATGACCCGTTGGTAGGATATACGTGCTTCCAGTTGGTCCCATTTATTTTTCAGCAATTGAAAGTTAGCTAGCAGAATGGAAGGCAAGGGCAGGTTAGCCACTCGTTGCCTGATCCTCGCAAGGCATCTGGATCTTTTGCCTCAGAATCTCAGTTTCCTTATCCAGTGAAACACAGGGATCTGAGCCTGGTCGGGAGTCCGTAGTATATCTCTCGCGGCCGACTCATTGAAGAAGAACTCCTCGTCCAATTTGAGTAATCCCAGTTCTGATGTCCAGAAGCTCTTTTCGGTCATTAGAGACGATAACAATAACGTCATGCACAAAACAAGTTACGAACAATGCGAAAAAACAAACAAAATAGCATGACTGGTTGAGAGCCGATAAGACGCAGCCCTACCCTCCGGCACCATCACTACACATACACTACACATCACTACACATGACATACCCATATCTAACTGCCTGTAGCTCAGGACCTGAAGCAAGGATATGCATGTTCTTGATATCATTTGAAAGGACACACTTTGAAGTTTGTGGAAATGTGAAATTAATGTAGGAGAATATAACACATTAGATCTGGTAAAAGATAATACAAAGAAAGTTTTTATTTAGTTTGTTTTTCATCATCTTTGAAATGCAAGAGAAAGGCCATTATCTGACATAGAACTCTAGGCACAATTTAGATTTTGGCCACTAGATGGCAGCAGTGTTTGTGCAAAGTTTTAGACTGATCCAATGAACCATTGCATTTCTGTTCAAAATGTTGTATCATGTCTGACCAAATGTGCCTAATTGGTCAATATATACATTTTCAAGGACAAAACTACACGTTCTGATATTGTCTGAACTTCAGCTTTTTCGTTATGAGTAACTCTTCACAGTCAGCACAGATAGAACAAAGACCCCTATATGGCCAATGGTGGCTGGTCATATTCTGGGGGGAAGTTTCCTCTAGGTACAGATCTAGGATCAGGATTCCCTCCTCCAATCTTAACCTTAACCAATTTATTTTAGCAGATCCAAAATTGGGACCCTGTGAATTCACACATGCATCATATAGCATGATATAGAGTCATATCATGTATTATATTAACAAACTAAGGCTGGTGGGAGTCATATCATGTATTATATTATCAAACTAAGACTGTTGGGAGTCATACCATGTAGTATATTATCAAACTAAGGCTGGTGGGAGTCATATCATGTATTATATTATCAAAGTAAGACTGGTGGGAGTCTTATCATGTATTATATTATCAAACTAATACAGGTGGGAGTCATATCATGTAGTATATTATCAAACTAAGGCTGGTAGAGTCATATCATGTAGTATATTATCAAACTAAGGCTGGTGTGAGTCATATCATGTATTATATTATCAAACTAAGGCTGGTGGGAGTCATATCATGAAGTATATTATCAAACTAATACAGGTGGGAGTCATATAATGTATTATATTATCAAACTAAGGCTGGTGGGAGTCATATCATATATTATATTATCAAACTAAGGCTAGTGGGAGTCATATCATATATTAAATTATCAAACTAAGGCTGGTGGGAGTAATATCATGTTGTATATTATCAAACTGGCTGGTGGGAGTCATATCATGTTGTGTATTATCAAACTAAGACTGGTGGGAGTCATACCATGTATTATATTATCAAACTAAGGCTGGTGGGAGTCATATCATGTATTAAATTATCAAACAAAGGCTGGTGGGAGTCATATCATGTTGTATATTATCAAACGAAGTCTGGTGGGAGTCAAATCATGTATTATAATATCAAACTAAGGCTGGTGGGAGTCATATCATGTATTATATTATCAAACAAAGGCTGGTGGGAGTCATATCATGTTGTATATTATCAAACGAAGTCTGGTTGGAGTCAACTTGTGTATTATGTTATCAAACTAAGGCTGGTGGGAGTCATATCATGTTGTATATTATCACACAAAGGCTGGTGGGCGTCATATCATGTATTATATTATCAAACTATGGCTGGTGGGAGTCATATCATGTTGTATATTATCAAACTAAGACTGGTGGGAGTCATATAATGTATTATGTTATCAAATTAAGGCTGGTGGGAGTCATATCATGTATTATATTATCAATCTAAGGCTGGTGGGTGTCAAAACACATAAGCACACAAAAAAATGACACACACAATACATTACAGGTGAGATTACCCTGCAGAACTCTAGCTGTATTTGTCCCAATCCTGGATGATACAGTAAAACACCTTACCAAAGATCTTACTTTAGTCATTTGTGATTCAGTACATGTTCAGTGGTGGAAGAGACCCTCTGGAGTTGCTGCACTGTGTCTGGGTCTGCTGTGTGTTCTCCTACTGGCTGGGATCATAGGCCTGTCTGTCTACTGTAAGTGTAGGATGTTGTCACTGAGACTTAAGTAGCCTACTAAATCATCAATGGTGTGGTAGTTACATGTTTAATTAACTTTTCCCTTTTACAGATGGAGTCATTGTCATCACGCCTCAACAGAGAGTTGTAGTTACATGTTTGATTAATAATCTTTGAGAGTCAGTACTTGTTGTCAAGTTACTTAAAAGCACTATTTGACTGCTCCCCTATATGGGTCCCAAAAGAGGGAGGGGAAGTGGATCTTTTCAGTGGTTCAACCAGCTGTCACTCAAACTAATCAACCAATCAGGTTCATCCTCACAGGTTAAGCATACCCACCCTCAATATCCACCTGGAGCAGTTTGTAGTGTCACATCCATTGTATGGACATTATAATGACCCATGTTTGTAGTCCTGGACCTCCTGAACATGTTGATGTATATTTGGGAGTAAACAGAGGGTCCAAATCAGCAGAAAGGTGAAAGGAAGGGGGAGTTCTGGAAACTCCCTGAATTATCTTGGGGCTGTTACATATGATATTTAACATATGTTAACAGCTAGCTTTTGTTCTCCACTTCCCCTCTATGATCTATATCTTCCTGGTATGATAGTGTTCTGTCCATCATTACAAATACCAAGTCCCATTCCCTGGATAGGAGGACTGTGTTGAGATATACTCTGGACAAGCTGACCATGTAAAGACATGGAATGATGACAATTGTCACGCATAGCATAACTGGATCTGTGAGAAAGTGGTGTAACAATAACCCACAGTAACAAACTCTCTCTCCCTCTTGCTCTCTCTCATAGATTTTATGTTGATGGTTGGATAACTGTTATGTAGGTTTTCAGTCCAACCCTAATTTAGCATATTTGATTCAGCTAGTTAAGGTCTTGTTTAGCAGCTAATTAGTCGAATCCGGTGTGTTAAATTAGGGTTGGACTGAAAACCCACATGAAGGTAGATCTCCTGGAAGAGGGTTGGGCAGCCCTGGGTTATGTGATGCTTCCACCTAGTGGTTAGAGTGAGAGATCAACTCACCATAGATGTGAAATAGTGGTATTACAGACTCATAGTCTCAAAACATTGGAGAATACAATCCTAGGGGAGTGACCTTGGACCTTCTCCTCTAATAGGGTTGAAAGGAGGAGAGGAGATAGAGACATAGAGGAGGAATAAGAAAATTATGAGAATGAGGAAGAGAGAAAAAATAAGATAATAATTGTTCTGTTTAGATTTAGAGGAGAGTATGTAGAAATACTGTACTCTGTAAAATGTTTCTTAATTATTTTTATTAGAAACATGTTGGTGACTTGCCATAGGTTTATGCTCAGTAAAAAAAAAAGTGGGACCAATTATGAACCTATACTTTTCACTTTAATAATAAGAATAACAAAGTCACAGATGAATAAATAAAATAACATTGTTCTTTAACAAGGTCTACCAGCTTCCTGATTTGAATGTGATTGGATACTTAAAACAGTGTGACCTGGACACACACAGAGGGCAGAACCGTGCTGAGATGGCACACACACACACACACACACACACACACACACACACACACAACAATGCTAATGAAAGGTGAGAATGACTCACTACCTTTACTGTACAAGGGCCAATGTGTAGGTTACCAATGACAACACCAAGCACCATGCACCAGTGGACCTGAGAACAGGTGAAACAGATCAGGACNGGAGAGGATTGTGGATATCTACATCAGTGCAGAGACCCTGGGGGAACAGTGAGACCAGCACCACGACACATCTGCAGAATGGCCAGCTACATGACAGTTACAACACCCTTACTGAGGAAAGAGACCAACTACAGATTAGCTAAGTCAACCTGACTGAAGAGTGAGACCAGCTGCATACCAGTTACAACACCCTGACTACTGAGAGAGACCAGATACAGACCAGTTACAACACCCTGACTAAAGAGAGAGACCAGATACAGACCAGATACAACACCCTGAGTAAAGAGAGAGACCAGCTACAGACCAGTTACAACACCCTGACTAAAGAGAGAGACCAGCTACAGACCAGTTACAACACCCTGACTACTGAGAGAGACCAGATACAGACCAGTTACAACACCCTCACTAAAGAGAGAGACCAGGTACAGACCAGTAACAACACCCTGACTAAAGAGAGAGACCAGCTACAGACCAGTTACAACACCCTGACTACTGAGAGAGACCAGATACAGACCAGTTACAACACCCTGACTAAAGAGAGAGACCAGGTACAGACCAGTTACAACACCCTGACTAAAGATAGAGACAAGATGCAGACCCATTGGAACACCCTGACTAAAGAGAGAGAGACCAGATTCAGACCAGTTGCAACACCCTGACTAAAGAGAGAGAGACCAGATTCAGACCAGTTGCAACACCCTGACTGAGGAGAGAAACCTGCATATTTCCAATATTATTTCCTCATATTGTAGCTTTTTTTTTTTACAATATATTTATATATTTGATCTTGTCTACACTACACATTTCATCATTTGCAGTTAAAATATATGAATCATACTTTTCTACAGATATTAGAAACCCCCGCACTGGGGCGACAATCTAAGGAACACAATACAAATATCACCATCAAAATCTGTTATTTTAAGCTGCATGGGCTGCGTCTCATTCCACCACATCCGACGTTATCGCCCTTCATCATCTGCGGTGGAAGGTGGCCAAGCTAAAGAGATGTTTGTCAGAACATGAGACATCCCAAACAGTTTGGCCTACAAAACGGTGGTGTAAAGTACTTAAGTCGTTTTTTGGGGTGTCTGTACTTTACTTTACTGTTTATATTTTTGACCACTTTTATTTTTACTTCACTACATTCCTTAAGAAAATAATGAACTTTTTACTCCATAGATTTTCTTTGACACCCATAAGTACTCGTTACATTTTGAATGCTTAGCAGGACAGGAAAATAGTCAAATTCAAGCACTTATCAACCGAACATTCCTGGTCATCACTACTGCCTCTGATCTGGTGGACTCACTAAACACACATGATTCGTTTGTAAATTATGTCTGAGTGTTGGAGTGTAGCCCTGGCCTTCCATAAATAAAAAAAATGGTGCCATCTGGTCTGCGCTAGGGGTCCCGCTAGCGGGACAACTTCCGGTGAAACTGGAGGGCGCGCAATTCAAATAAATAATCATAAATAATATGGATTTTAAACATTTATGCACATATAAGTGTCTTATATCAGCTGAAAGCTTAAATTCTTGTTAATCTAACTGCACTGTCCGATTTACTGTAGCTATTACAGCAAAAACATGCCATGCGATTGTTTGAGGATGGCGCCCCACATCAAAATATCTTTCCACCGGCACAGGTTTCATACATTCACAAATAACGATTAATTAAATATTCACTTACTTTTTGAAAATCTTCCTCTGATTTGTCATCCAAACGGTCCCAGCTATAACATGTAGTGTCGTTTAGTTAGATAAAATCCTTCTTTATATCCCAAAAAGTATGTTTAGTTGGCGCCATCGATTTGAGTAATCCACTCGTTCAACATGAAGAGAAAGGAATCCAAAAATCTACCCCTAAACTTTGTTTCAACAAGTTAAAATACATTTCTATTTACTCTTCAGATACCCTAAAATGTAATCAAACTACATTATTTCTCACGGAAAGTAGTATGTTTAGTAGGAAACTGATTTTAGCAGGTGTGTAATGTCTTCATAGCGAGCGCAAACACGCTAAAACTGATATTTCTTATTCGTTTTTGAAGTTACAAGCCTGAAACCTTGAACATAGACTTTGAACATCCAGGGAGCAAATTTTCAATATGACCTTTCTCTTGAATTTCTAAGAGGATGGTCTCTCAAAAAAAAAGAATTCCGGTTGGTTTTTCTTTGGATTTTCTCCTACCATATCTATTGTGTTATATTCTCCTACATTATTTTAACATTTCTACAAACTTCAAAGTGTTTTCTTTCCAATGGTACAAATTATATTCATATCCTGGCTTCAGGGCCTGAGCTACAGGCAGTTTACTTTGGGCACGTCATTCAGACAGGAAGTGGAGAAAAAAGGGGCCTAGCCCTAAGAAGTTAATATAAATAATTTAAAATTATTTATACTTTTACTTTTACTTTTGATACTTAACCCTTTTGTTGTCTTAAGGGTCAAAAATGACTACTATGTTTAACAGCAGAGAAAACCCTCTAAATTATATTTTTTTCAACCTTGAAATGTTATGACTTTTCCTAGAGTGACCCCAACTTTAGAAAAAGTGAAACTTTGCCTTTGTTCATATTTTCATGAAAACTGTACACCACCAGGGTACAAAGATTGTCTTAGGGTCATTTTTGACCCGGCAGTTATAAAATACTTTACACACCACAAAGATAAACACACACACACAAACACACACACACACAAACTCTCTCTCACACACACACACACACACACACACACACACATATACAGGCACAAGAAATTGAGATTATGTTTGCTACTGATTGAACTCAGACAAAACTAAAACGTTGTTGTGCATGTGCAGCATCTCTCCTCCACGACCCCACACATGACTCAAGTTCACAGACAAAATAAAAACAATTTCAGACAAAATAAAAACAATTTCAGACAATATAAACAGTTCTTGAAAGTATTGTTTACTAATGGGGAATGCAGTCAGAGGCTATAAAGGTGCTGCAGATGACAGTCCCCCCAGTTCTCTCTTTGCTGAAGCCATGAGTGCACATTTCAGTGCCCAACAGGTCATAGATCAGATTTTTTCAGATGTCCAGGAGGAACAAGAGAACAATGATTTAGAAGAGGAGGAGGTATCTGAAGAAGAAGATGGGGAAGAAATCCCCCAAGCTGAAAGAGAGACATTTTTGTCAAGGAACATCAAAATAACATGGTCCTTGTCACCATATGACAACCAGGGCAGGATGGCAGCACAAAATGTCATAAGGATGACCCCAGGGCCCACAAGACATGCAGTTGCCCATGCCCAGGACATTGCCTCAACATTCTACACGTTCATCACACCAGCCATCGAAAAAATCATCCTGGAGATGACAAATTTGGACGGTTTCTGGAAAAGGATGGATGAGATTGACCTGCGTGCCTACATAGGGCTGCTAATCTTAGCGGGTGTGTATAGGTCCCGAGGCGAGGTTACATCAAATCAAATCAAATGTATTTATAAAGCCCTTCTTACATCAGCTGATGTCACAGAATGCTGTACAGAAACCCAGCCTAAAACCCCAAACAGCAAGCAATGCAAGTGTAAAAGCACGGTGGTTAGGAAAAACTCCATAGAAAGGCCAAAACCTAGGAAGAAACCTAGAGAGGAACCAGGCTGTGAGGGGTGGCCAGTCCTCTTCTGGCTGTGCCGGGTGCAGATTATAACGGAACATGGACAAGATTTTAAAATATTCATAACACAGGCAGAACAGTTAAAACTGGAGAAGCAGCATGGCCAGGTGGACTGGGGACATCAAGGAGTCATCAGGCCAGGTAGGCCTTATTAAGGAATGGTCCTAATGCTCAGGTCCTCAGAGAGAGAGAGAGAGAGAGAGAAAAAAAGAAAGAGAGAGAGAAATAATTAGAGAGAGAATACTTAAATTCACACAGGATAAGAGAGGAGAAATACTCCAGATATAACAGACGGACCCTAGCCCCCTGACACAAACTACTGCAGCATAAATACTGGGGGCTGAGACAGGAGGGGTCGGGAGACACTTCTTTCTCAAGAATGCTACAATTTGATAACCGTGAGTCAAGACCTTCAAGACGTGTGAGATACAAACTGGCGGCCATAAGAGAGGTCTGAG
>QNTS01007500.1:0-17613 GCA_003317085.1 Hucho hucho
GGTTTTCCACTTTCATTTTGAGTGTGACTCCAAATCCAGACCTCCATGGGTTGATACATTTGATTTCCATTGATAATTTTTGTGTAATTTTGTTGTCAGCACATTCAACTATGTAAAGAAAAAAGTATTGAATAAGATTATTTCATTCATTCAGATCTAGGATGTGTTATTTTAGTGTTCCCTTTATTTTTTTGAGCAGTGTATATAAACCCAACCAATGCTCTGATGTTTTTAACCATGCTGCCCTCTGTTGGTTACTGCTAGGTCCTGCTGAATAAATCCTAAGGTTCCTACCAGGGTTGGGATCAACTCTATTTTTACTTCCTGAATTGACACCAACCCTGGTTCAAATCTAACGTATCAACCATCACCAGTATTCACAAGCTCTAACCCTTCCTGGGTCATGTTATTGACCTACGCCTTCTCTCTCTCTCTGTCCTCTCTCTGTCCTCTCCCTGTCCTCTCTCTGTCCTCTCCCTGTCCTCTCTCTGTCCTCTCCCTGTCCTCAGCACTATACCAAAGACGCAGATGGTCTCTGCACCAAACTGATCAAGCCGAAGCTGGAGGAGGGAACTGTGGCAGCCCAGGATGAGTTCTCTAGGAGTGGCTGGGCTCTGAACAGGAAGGAGCTTAACATCCACCAGTCCATAGGCAAGGGAGAGTTTGGAGGCAAGTGGGCATGTGCCTGTTCATGTATGTCTGCGGTTGTGTGGTGACGTTAGGCCCTCGAGGGGGACGTGAAATTATTATCGATCACTCTTCTGCATCACACCCTGTTCTGGGATGTCGTGTGTGTGTGTGTGTGTGTGTGTGTGTGTGTGTGTGTGTGTGTGTGTGTGTGTGTGTGTGTGTGTGTTCACTGCACCCCAATACCTGTTCTGTTGGAGTGTGTGTGAAATGGGCTAAAATGGATGCTCTCATTCTCACTTACACAGATGCAGGATGGGTGTTTATACCGTTTACACAGAGAGTGCCGCTCATTGCCACCCCTGACTATTGAACCAAGGTATTTCCAGGATGTAGAAGGTTTAAACACCCATCCTGAGTCTGTGTCTATCTCTCCCTTCAGATGTGAAGGTGGGAGACTACAGAGGGACCAAAGTAGCTGTGAAGTGTATCAAGCATGATGCCACAGCACAGGCCTTCATCGCAGAGGCCTCCGTTATGACGTAAGTTTCGGAGAGGACCACAACTCTGATCAGTTTCAGAGCTTTGAGAGAGGACCACAACTCTGGTCAGTTTCAGAGCTTTGAGAGAGGACCACAACTCTGGTCAGTTTCAGAGCTTTGAGAGAGGACCACAACTCTGGTCAGTTTAAGAGCTTTGAGAGAGGACCACAAATCTGGTCAGTTGCAGAGCTTTGAGAGAGGACCACAACTCTGGTCAGTTTCAGAGCTTTGAGAGAGGACCACAACTCTGGTCAGTTTCAGAGCTTTGAGAGAGGAACACAACTCTGGTCATGTGTTTAACGTCCTTATTGTTTTCTTAGAACAGTGTTTCTATAATCTGTGAGGTTTTGGTTGAATACGTGTTGCTTTACTCTGCAGCTATTCAAACAGCTTTTCTAAAATGTTGAACTCTTGCTAATGTGTTGGCCTCTTCTGCAGGCAGCTGAGGCACAATAACCTGGTCCAGTTGATAGGTGTCATCGTTGAGGAGAAGGGAAGCCTGTTTATTGTCAGTGAGTACATGGCCAAGGTAGGTGGCTCTTATGATTCAGTTTAAGTAAAAGGTAGTAAATAAATACATAGTTTTATAAATAAAGAATCAGATAGCACTGAAGACCTCTCTTTATAGGGCAGTCTAGTGGACTACCTGCGCTCCAGAGGCCGGACGGTGATCTTTGGGGATTGTCTACTCAAGTTCTCACTGTGAGTATGATAATGATTGATCTCTATGGTCTGTACATCTTCAATAATAGTATCAGAAGTCTGTTGACAGTGGCTTACAGCAGCCAGTTGGAATTGTAACATTGTCAATTTTGGTCAGCATTGTCAGACTCTTTACATGTCGCCCGTCTCCCTCCCCCGTTGTGACGTGCGTGTGAGGCGATGGAGTATCTCGATGCCAATGTAAACTGTACATTAATTAATAAAACTAAACTAAATGTTGCCTGTGTACCTCCTCCTCCGTAGTGACGTGTGTGAGGCGATGGAGTATCTGGAGGCCAACAACTTTGTCCACAGAGACCTGGCGGCGCGTAATGTTCTGGTGTCTGATGAAAACATCGCTAAGGTCAGCGACTTTGGCCTGACCAAAGAGGCCTCATCCAATCAGGACACGGCCAAACTGCCCATCAAGTGGACCTCACCAGAGGCTCTGAGGGAAAAGGTAGGCTAGTGTAAAGGAGATTAGAACGTGCTAGAGCTAGCTTGAAATGTCGTCAATGTCGCTATCGAATTTGATCGTTTTCTATAGCTCAACTGGTTTGTATTTTGTCAAGGAGGGTGGTCACGTGTTTAGCGAGGCAGAGGGCCCCGAGTTTGAGTCGTGGTATGGAAAGTTTACCCTGGGTTGTATTCAGATAGGGAGGAATCTATACTGTTTAGCTAGCACACTGACGTCAGTTTCACTAGTCACTCTCCTTGTTGTCTTTAGGAGCATATCCTGGATCACAAATCAACCCTCTAGGACAAGGGGGGGGGGCAAAGTACGGCCGCGGGCCATATCCGATCCTCCGGGCACTTCAATCCGGCCCACGAGACACATTTAAAACATGTTAAATATTATTATATTTGAGTTACGATTTTTTTGGCCAAAAATGACTTATTCCATGATATACAAACAACCTCTAATAGATGTCGCTGTAGCCTGACAGGGCGCTCTGTATTTGGGCCTACAGTCAGATTCAGAATACACTCAGTCATCACAGCCACTTCATTCCTTGACGACTTTTGACGTGAAAAATGAGTGTTGGGAAAAGTGGACTCTGAATGTCGTTTAAAGAAGAATGGACAGTAAAATATATATTTTTTTACTAATATTGGACTTGCCAAGAAAGTGTTGCCGTTTTTTAAGTAATATAATCTCAACCTCGCTAGCAATCTGTCCTCTCAGGAAAAGGCTAGGAAGGTCTCAACTTTAAAAGCCCAACATAATATGTTGACTAAACGGTGCTCTACTCAAGACTCCGTAACTAAGGCAAGCTACATAGTGGCACATAAAATCGCAAAACAAACATTTTGCTGAAGGGGATTTTGTGAAAGAGTGTATGTTGGAGACTGCTGGTATATTTTGTAAAAATTTGAGAAAATGAGTGTATCGCGCAGAACCATCACCAGGGCATGTGGAAGTGATCGGGAAGGGAGCTCATCTCCGAGATGATGGGGAAAAAAGCACTGGATGAGAGTACTGACCTCAGAGACACCGCTCAACTTCGCATTTTTTTTTTTGTCAGGAATAAATGACTACTTTGAAATAAGAGGAACACTTCTTGCGATGGAATCAATGATGGGGAACAAACTGACAAAACGTCACAGCAGATGGATCAACAAATCTAACCGGTAAAAACATTCGCCTACTAAAAAGATGACAAGACCGAGTAAAAGAAGAAAGCCCTGACTCGGAATTAATATTTCTTCACTGTATTATTCATCAGGAAGCCCTGTGTAAAAATGTGTTAACTTTATATGGGCAAGGGGGGGGTAACCATTGTCAGTTCATTCAGCTGCTCAATGACAAAAGGCAGAGCATTGGGATTTGTACCATTTTCAAATGTGCGCTGGCTAAACCTGGGGAAAGTATTTTGCCGTGTGTGGGAACTGAGAAGGGAGATACAGTAGGTATGTTCCTTGATACGGTTGTTAAAGCTGACGACTTCTCCGAGTTGAAAATCAAACTGGCTGGGCAACTTTGCTTTCGTGTGGACATATTGGGCCATCTGAACTGGCAGGGAATTATTATTTTTTTTTATGTGCTTTGGAACTGTATTCCAACGTGAAAGCATTTATGATGTTCTCCAGACAAATGAGCAGCAGGTCTCTCACTCATGTTCCGATACTGGCCGTCCTGAACGCTCCCACATCGGGACATACAGTTGCAGGTGGAGTTTTCCCACCGCTTCTCAGACTTCACCAAGATTGAGACTGAGCTGGAGCTTGTATCATTCCACCACCACCACCCACACACACAATTGTAGCTCATTGACATCCAATGTGACAGTGCTTTTGAAGGAAAAGTGCAACACCGCAACAATAGAACAGTTCTATGGCTCACTGAATGAAACAAAGTTTCCAAACGTTAAAAAAGGCCCAAAGGATGCTTGTTTTATTCGGGTCCAGATATGTGTGTTGAACAAATGTTCTCAGTCATGAATTACAACCAATCCCATCACAGGTCAAATTGAACAAATTACCACTTGTCAGCTGTTATGAGAATCTCAACATCAAAGATGACACCAGACTTTTTGATTCCCTTGCCAAGATAGGTGACCAGACCCATTGTTCACATTTAAGACTTACCGTGTACCGAGTAACCGTGGCTGGGGTAGACAATGGTGATTATTTTTTTTCATGGTGATGGTTATGCGGTGAGCATTATCCAGCAATGCACTTGGATACGGGTACTAACTAATCAGTCAGATTTGGGCTGAGGTGATTGGATCGCTGTAAATATGGCTCACAATAGAGATGAGAATTGTTCCTTTAATATGCTTCAAAAACAGACCGTTCCAAATGAAACCGATGCTCTTACCATGTTTCACTCCAATTTTAGATTTCATTATTATTATTTTTTAACACATCTGTTTTACATTTTGCATGCCTAAGGTCATATAATATATATATATATATATATATATTGTAAGTTTGCATGTTGTGACTTTGTACTTTACAAGGGTAGAGATGCAGGATCTGTGTGTGTGATATAAATTTATATCGATTTTGTGAAAAATGTGTTCACAAAAAAAAACAAGGGTAGGTATGGTACAAGGGTAGAATTGTTCTGCAGGCATATGTACGTACACCTACAGTACACTAGTAGTTACGTGTCAATGTAAAATGAATAGAGTCTTCACATGTTTTGTCATATATACATATAGTATGTGGCCCTTCACTTGGTTTCCAAAACTCAATGTGGCCCTTGAGACAAAAGGCTTGCCAACCCCTGCTCTAGGAACTCGTTAAGATCGGAGGGGATTGGATAGGTGTAAAGCAATATGGTAGAAATTCCATCTAGCCTATCAGAGGGCCAAAATGGAGCTACCACCATATTGCTTATTACACTTATCTAATCCTCCTGAGATCTACAGGGTCAGAGGTCGACTTGAGATTTACAATATATCGATAGTATTGTACTGCTGACTTGGTACCATGTTAATGATGTACTGTATGTGCTAAACATGAGCTGAAATGCTGTCTTGATCAACAGAAATTCTCCACCAAGTCAGATGTGTGGAGCTATGGGATCTTGCTGTGGGAGATCTACTCCTTTGGTCGAGTGCCTTACCCCAGAATTGTAAGTATCTTTTTTTTTTTACCTGGACAGAGTATGAATAAGGACTGATTGGGCATGTGTGTGACAGCTATAGAGTATATGCATCTAAGCAGATAAGAGTTGATGTACTACATCTGAAATATGGACACTGCTGATATAGGCCAGTGTAATAATATTGCTTTCTATGTTAACATTCTGACAGGCTTGTGTTCTTTAGTGATATAATGATAACATACTAATAGAATTACTAGACAGATAAAAAGTAATTATATCTCTATAAATGACTCCCGTGTCTACTCTGTTCCTCTATAAATGACTCCCGTGTCTACTCTGTTCCTCTATAAATGACTCCCGTGTCTACTCTGATCCTCTATAAATGACTCCCGCGTCTACTCTGATCCTCTATAAATGACTCCCGCGTCTACTCTGATCCTCTATAAATGACTCCCGCGTCTACTCTGATCCTCTATAAATGACTCCCGCGTCTACTCTGATCCTCCATAAATGACTCCCGCGTCTACTCTGATCCTCTATAAATGACTCCCATGTCCACTCCCCTCTTCACCTTTTTCTTATTTGCCAATTTCCTCATCCCACCCTTCTCCTCCCTTAGCCTCTGAAGGAGGTGGTACCACGCGTAGAGAAGGGCTACAAGATGGAAGCCCCGGACGGCTGTCCCGAGGTGGTGTATGAAGTCATGAAGCAGTGCTGGACCCTGGACCCCCTGGTACGACCTCGCTTCAGAGTCCTCCGGGAGAAACTGCATAATATCCTAGCCAAGGAGCTCTACCTGTGAGAGGATAGGAATAGGAGGAAGGGGAGAGGACAAGGGTGGCTCTCCTTTCATTGAGGAAGAGGGGGAGGTAGAGAGAGAGGACAGACAAGGATTGCTCTTCTTTTGTGATGGGACCTGCCTTTTATCAAGACCTCAGTCAGAGATCTTCCTTCCTCCCTTTATTTTTCTCCATAAATGAAAGATTCCCATCAGATTGTGTTAAAAGTTCACTGCTTTTCTGACTTGATGTTTTATCATTTGTCATTCTGTTGAAATGTTTGAGCCACATGTTGGCAGCCCCCCCCCACCTCAGGGTTGCCTGTACTACAGTACAGTAGTGGGTGTGTCTGTCTGGCTGACTACAGTGTGTACCCCGGTGTCAAACAAACCAACACTGCCCTGTTGTGAGGTGCTATACTCCTTTCACACTATTGCACCGTGCTGGCTCAAATGTTATTTTTTTTTACATTAGATGTATAACCAGGCCAGTGCAGTAGGTAGAGCTTGGCTCAGTAGTGTGAATCCACCCCGAGCCAGGTAATACACTTCTCATGTCCCTGCGCTCTCTACCCATACGGGTTAAAGAGAGTATTTTTAACTGGGGGTATTAATCTGTGCCAAAGTGCCTCCAGAACGAAAGCAGGACTATCCTCACAGACACGTCACGCCTCTTCTACACGCTTGCCTTTTTTGTTTTATTTCTATTTTTGTATGTTTTATACATTGTCTATGCTCATTCCACATCCTTCTCTCTTACGGACAAGTGTTCATCTCACATTTACCAAACTGGAAAGCAGGACAAATCCTCCAGGAAAAAGTATTTGATGACCTGTAACATGGCAAAGAGCATGGGTACCAGAGGGAAAAGACATTCTTGAGATTAAAAAAAAATAAAAAATAACATTTTTGTAACAGATAAATTTAAGGGCAAGTGTATGGAAATGTAAGGGTCTTGGAATATTCAGAGAAAAATAAAAGTTAAGAACTCAAGGGAACTGTGCATGTGGGATGAAAAAGCCCAGTTTCTAATGTTAGTTATTTTTACTTTGCTGAGATGATGATTAAATCATTCCACTTAAATGTTTTGAAACTTGTCTTTATTTATTTTGTTCTTTTGGAGATGTGCGTATGTGAATATTGTTGGGGAACTATTATTTAGCTTCTGGTGGAATTGGGGACATAGTTTCACGGTTGCAACGTAGTGGTGCAACAGGGAAATGAGCACTGAAAACAAAAGGCAAGCGCGTCTGCGCTGAAAAAGTGATCGCACAGTTTCGAAGATCCTTGAGTAAATGTATTTTCCCAATAAAAGTTGCTTTGGAGGAAGCTGATGTATTCTACCGACAGCTGCCGACAGTGCTAAGTAACCAAGTCGACAATGTATTTGTTTATGACCTGGCAGAAGATAAGTTATTGAGAAGTGAAAATAAATAGCTAATGTTACAGACATTTCACTCCCAACAGATTCAATGACTCCGTCAGCTTCTCAACCGTCGAGAAACGACTCTCTATTTAACACAGCACGACTGCCATCCGCAGTGGTCTGAAAAGGACACTGGACGAGTACGAATCTTTGACAGATTGTTTCTCTTGAGTCCACGATGCATTGATTGAACATCTACAGTACATGATAATCGGACAGCAAATAATACTGTTCTGTTTTACTGTGCATAAAAACACTGTGTCACAACAACAGGTCTCTTGAATGGACTTCAGTCATCCATAATTTAGTAGATATAGAAGAGCAACATTCTTATAGTAAAGGAGGTATTGGTGGTCTATGGTCACTTAACTATCAAATGTTATAATTGTGATTTGAATGTCAAAACGGTTGTGTTATATTGCAGTCTTCTGTGATTGTAAAGGGTGTTTTCATAAATTCATATCTGGAGTGCGCTCAGGGCGTTCATAAATTCAGAGCGCACACTGGATGCTCTGGTTGAGGAGTAGGCTTGATCCGAGCTCCAAGGTCCCGCTTAATGTTCATAGTGACTGTCTCGATCTTCTGGTGCTGACGCGTGTGCTTCTTACGGTTTCCTACTGAAAGACCTCACTCTCTAGCCCAGATCTGTTTGTGCCAACTTGCCATGACAACCACCATCAGTTGGCTATACAGTATAAACAGATCTGGGAAAAGTGACAAGTAGGCATTGTCTTGTTTGGTATTATTTACTGGTGAAGCCAAGCTTTTACATTTTTTTTTATAACACCAGAGGACAGAGGGTCTGCCTCCAACTGCGGCTTTCAGACAGTGATACAGCCAGACAGGATGCTCTCAATTGTGCATCTGTAAAAGTTTGAGGGTTTTAGGTGCCAAGCCAAATTTCTTCAGCCTCCTTAGGTTGAAGAGGCGCTGTTGCGCCTTCACCACACTGTGTGTGGTTGGTCAGTGATGTGTACGCCAAAGAACTTGAAGCTTTCCACCACCTCCACTGTGGTCCCGTCAATGTGGATAGGGGGTGCTCCCTCTGCTGTTTCCTGAAGTCCACGATCAGCTTCTTTGTTTTGTTGACATTGGGTGAGTGGTTATTTTCCTGGCACCACACTCCCAGGGCCCTCACCTCCTTCCTGTAGGCTCTCTCATTAATTATTGGTAATCAGGCCTACTACTGTTGCAGTCTGCAAACTTGATGATTGTGTTGGAGGCGTGCATGGCCACACAGTCATGGGTGAACAGGGAGTACGGGAGGGGGCTGAGCACTTCACGATGCCAGAAGTGAGTGCTACGGGGTGATAGTTATTTCGTTCAGGAACAATGGTGGACATTTTGAAGCATGTGGGGACAGTGGACAGATAGGGAGAGATTGAATGTCTGTAAACACACTGGACAGCATGTGGTGCAGGATGACATCTCTTCCTCCTGAGCTAGCTGATCACATTCCAGAGGTTTTCAATGAGGTTCAGGTCTGGAGATTGGGCTGGCCATGACAGGGCCTTGATCTGGTGGTCTTCCATCCACACCTTGATGTGTGGCATGGAACATCAATCCTCAGAGTTAGGGAACATTGTCAGAGCAGAAGGAAGCAAGTTTTCTTCCAGGACAACCTTGTACATGGATTTATTCATGCGTCCTTCACAAAGACAAATCTGCCCGATTCCACCCTTGCTGAAGCACCCCCAGATCATCACCGATCCTCCACCAAATTTCACAGTGGGTGTGAGACACTGTGGCTTGTAGGCCTCTCCAGGTCTCGCACCCACTGTGAAATTTGGTGGAGGATCGGTGATGATCTGGGGGTGCTTCAGCAAGGCTGGAATCTGTCAGATTCCCAATCTCCAGCCCTGAACCCCATTGAAAACCTCTGATCAAGAGGAAGATGGATGGTCACAAGCCATCAAACAAAGCCGAGCTGCTTGAATTTTTGCGCCAGGAGTGGCATAAAGTCACCCAACATCAATTTGAAAAACTGGTGGAGCGCATGCCAAGACGCGATTGAAAATCAGGGTTATTCCACCAAATATTGATTTCTGAACTCTTCCTATGTTAAAACATTAGTATTGTGTTAAAAAAATGAATATGAATTTATTTTCTTTGCATTAGAGGTCTGACAACTAGATTTCTTTGTTATTTTGACCAGTTGTCATTTTCTGAAAATAAATGCTCTAAATGACATTTTTATTTGGATTTTGGGAGAAATGTCAGTAGTTTATAGAATGAAACTAATGTTCATTGTACCCAAACACATAGTAAAATTGATAACTTTGCAGTGGTCTCTTTTTTTCTTTGGTGCAGAAAATGCCAATCAATCTCAGAACAGCAGCAAAGGACCTTGTGAAGATGCTGGAGGAAACGGGTACAAAAAGTATATATCCACATAACCTGAAAGGCCGCTCAGCAAGGAAGAAGCTACCGCTCCAAAACCACCATAAAAAAGCCAGACTACGGTTTGCAACTGCACATGGGGACAAAGATTGTACTTTTTGGAGAAATGTCCTCTGGTCTGATGAAACAAAAATAGAACTGTTTGGCCATAATGACCATTGTTATGTTTGGAGGAAAAAGGGGGAGGCTTGCAAGCCGAAGAACACCATCCCAACCGTGAAGCACGGCGGTGGCAGCATCATATTGTGGGGGTGCTTTGCTGCAGGAGGGACTGGTGTTCTTCACAAAATAGATGGCATCATGAGGAAGGAAGATTATGTGGATTGATTGAAGCAACATCAAGACATCAGTCAGGAAGTTAAAGCTTGGTCACAAATGGGTCTTCCAAATAGACAATGACCCCAAGCATACTTCCAAAGTTGTGGCAAAATGGCTTAAGGACAACAAAGACAAGGTATTGGAGTGGCCTTCACAAAGCCCTGACCTCAATCCCATAGAAAATATGGGGGCAGAACTGAAAAAGCATGTGCGACCAAGGAGGCCTACAAACCTGACTCAGTTACACCAGCTCTGTCAGGAATGGGCCAACATTCACCCAACTTATTGTGGGAAGCTTGTGGAAGGCTAACCGAAACGTTTGACCCAAGGTAAACAATTTAAAGGCAATGCTACCAAATACTAATTGAGTGTATGTAAACTTCTGACCCACTGGGAATGTGATGAAAGAAATAAAAGCTGAAATAATTCATTCTCTCTACTACTATTCTGGCATTTCACATTCTTAAAATAAAGTGGTGATCCTAACTGACCTTAGACAGGGAACGTTTACTAGGATTAAATGTCAGGAATTGTGAAAACTGAGTTTAAATGTATTTGGCTAAGGTGTATGTAAACTTCCGACTTAAACTGTGTGTCTGTATATATGTATGTGTGTGTGTGTATATATATATATATACACACACACACACGACAGAATTTGTAATGATAGTAAAATCGTGTGTATTGGAGACAAACCTACATGCTCTAGTAATCCACACCCTCCATAAAAAAAAAAATCTCCTGTATAACTCCCAAGTCATCCATCTGCTGCAATCAGTTTTCTATGGAGAAGACAATTCAACATCTTGTTCGATCCTTGCTGCTCCTGAATCACTCAGCAATAGAAGACACTGGACGCAACGACCACAAATCAAGGATAATGCAACATCTTTATTGAAACTCTTTGATGCAACATCAATTTACAAACTGAGGAATTTAGCTTCTTTTAAAAACAATTAAAAACAAAAAGGCTTTTTTAGAACCCAAAATCACGTTATGTGGGAGGGGGGGGGGACTGGGCAGTCCTGGGGGCTCACCAGCATTGGCAGAGTATGTTTGTGTTATTTCATAAAAATAAATCTTTCAAGTTAACAGGAATATTTGTTTCAAAACAAGGTTGCTTAAACCCGTGTGTCAGATTTACAGCTTGGCTTGTATATTCATTCATTTTATGTCAAAGCAGGCATGACTTTGTCTCTAAAAGCCATGAAAAAAAAAATGACTGATGAGGAAGACCACATGACAAATAAAAAGTGAGGTGGGGGCAAAACCCATTCTGGATATCGTGAATAAGTGTGGCATGGCATGTTGTCGTTCAGTCAAAACCTGTCCCAATTCGCTCCTTCCCCCCACCACCTTGGACCCTTACATTTTGTACACATCTCTAAGACACAATATGGTGGAAACTCTCCACATCCACATGCCATTGTTGCATCCTTGTCCCACTTCGGGACAAAAAGAGACCTAAGTCAGTCTACCACTACACCTGTTATACGTCTCCAGACGTTTTAAGGCTCTGACAGACCAGTAGCTTTTTCCAGCTGAGAGTACTTAACACCTCTGAACAGAGTGCAGACTGCAAACAGATTTTTCCACGTAGAATCGCACGAAAATGTCAGATGTCCACCAGCGATCAGGTGGTCCCTAAAATACAGCGTGCTGAACAAAACAGCAGATGAACATTCAGTGTGGTGTGTGTGGTCCCTTAGATCTGAAAACATTGAAATGTTAGGGCCAAGGACAAGGAGGGAATTGGAACCAGCAGTCAGAGTCAGTCAGTCAAACAGGCCCAATCAGGATCTCATGGCCTGGGCATTGGCTCCTCGAGACACCCCTCTGGGTCCCTGACCCGCTCCACGCTTGTAGTTCTGATTATATCCATCCTGAAGCGGCGGGGGGGAAGAGAGAGGGACCAAACATTATTGACAGTTCTTAGAGAGTACTCCTATATAGATTCCTAACAAATACAATGGGACTGTTTAGTAATATGGCAAGGAGGGGGAACACAAAACCAATCTGCTCTGGGCCACCGCTCGTAACCGCTAGGCAACCTGCCACCCCCTCTTATAGATGCCAAACAGAACATATGCGACCATCCAAGATCCCTTCTGGCAAAGGGAAGAACAACATTGAGGGCCAACTTCCCAGACACAGATTGCTCCCCCAATTGAAAAGTGCGTTTTAGTCCAGAGCTTAATCTGTGTCCAGGAAACCGGGTCCTGAGCATGTTAGCACGACATCCATCGCAAGCCTTCCGCCAACCCTAGGTGAGTGATAAGGTCCAAAGTTGTTTACCCCCCGTTGGTAGTTGCCACCGTTGGAGTAGTCCCGAGGTGTGTTGAATTGGGCCTGTTGGTATCCAGAGTTAGGAGTGTTGGTGAAGGGAGACCGGTAACTGTCATAACCTGGAATGGATCGTTACACTCAAGTTAGATACACATATGCACTGCCATAATTTTTTTTTTATTTTTTTTTTTATTTTTTTTTAAAACAGTCTCCCACTTCTCAAACACAATACCATCAACTCTATTCAAGCCCTATAGCGAACAGAAAGCTGTAGTATATTAAAGATGCTGTGTGGCCCTGCAGTAGTTAACAGTGACAGTAGAGGATTGATACTGGACCTCTGTATCCGTTGGCCAGGCCACGGGCATTACGGGGCCCTCCGCGGGTCATGCCTCTGCTGTTGAAGGACTGGGCCTGGCGACCGACCCCAGGGCCAAACACTGGACCCTGCTGGCTGAGCTGCTGGCCCTGGGACAAGTCCTGGCTGGGCAGGGATAGGTCCTGGGAGTGGAAGGCACCAACTACTACAGGGAAAAAATTGTTTACGTAAAATTGCAATTTTAAGACCAGTCATGAAATATCGTTCACACCATCCAGTGCTGTTCAACCTGTTCACATTGTCCTTCCAGGATGGTTACAGTAGCACAATGGTGTATGTATAACCAGGCCAGTGAGGTCCGGCTCCACCTGGTTTTGCTCGGTAGTGGGAAAAGGGTCAACAACCCTGCTAGCTCACCAGACTGCAGCTGTTCCGTCTGCATCTCCGTCTGCTCCACAGGGAGCTGCTGTGATTGGCTGCTGAAGCCCTGCTGGCTGTAGCTGTTCTGGTATTGGCTGGCCTGGGTCAAGGCTTCTGTCTCACTGGCTGGCGGGACAGGGGCGTTGAGGTTGAATACCTGAGGAGGGGAATAAGGCAGCCTGGTGAGTACTGTGGTTCAACCAGTAACAAGAGAATCTGAAGAGAATCTGAGAAAAGGTCATAGGCTCAGTAAGAGTTAAAGCTACAATCTGGGATTTGTGTTTCAGGCCAATAGTATCCCTGCCACTTAAACTGAGGAATGTAATCTGTTACTACCCAACCCTGTCCAAGTGTAGCTTATTCAAATCAAACTTTGTCACATGCGCCGAATACAAGTGTACCGTGAAATGCTTACTTACAAGCCCTTAACTGTTCTTGAACTGTACTGTTGGATAAGAAAATATTTACCAAATAAACTAAAGTAAAAACCAAATAAAACAAAATAACAATAACGAGGCTAAATACAGGGGGTACCGGTACCGAGTGTGTGTGGGGGTACAGGTTAGTTGAGGGTAATTTTTTTATGTAGGTAGGGGTGAAGTGACTATGCATAGATAATAAACAGCAAGTAGCAGCAGTGTACAAAACAAATTGAGGGGGGGTCAATGTAATAGTCCGGTGGCCATTTGATTAATTGTTCAGCAGTCTTATGGCTTGGAGGGGCAGAAGCTGTTGAGGAGCCTTTTGGTCCTAGACTTGGCGCTCCGGTACTGCTTGCCGTGCGGTAGCAGAGAAAACAGTCTGATTTGGGTGACTGGAGTCTCTGGCAATTTTATGGGCTTTCCTCTGACACCGCCTGGTATATACAGTTGAAGTCAGAAGTTTACATACACATTAGCCAAATACATTTAAACTCAGTTTTTCACAATTCCTGACATTTAATCCTAGTAAATATTCCCTGTCTTAGGTCAGTTAGGATCACCACTTTATTTTAAGAATGTGAAATGTCAGACTAATATTAGAGAGAATTATTTCTTTCAGCTTTTATTTCTTTCATCACATTCCCAGTGGGTCAGAAGTTTACATACACTCAATTAGTACTTGGTAGCGTTACCTTTAAATTGTTTAACTAGGGTCAAACGTTTCAGGTAGCCTTCCACAAGCTTCCCACAATACGTTGAGTGAATTTTGGCCCATTCCTCCTGACAGAGCTGGTGTAACTGAGTCAGGTTTGTAGGCCTCCTTGCTCGCACATGATTTTCAGTTCTGCCCACAAATGTTCTATAGGATTGAGGTCAGGGCTTTGTGATGGCCACTCCAATACCTTGGCTTTGTTGTCCTTAAGCCATTTTGCCACAACTTTGGAAGTATGCTTGGGGTCACTGTCCATTTGGAAGACCCATTTGTGACCAAGCTTTAACTTCCTGACTGATGTATTGAGATGTTGCTTCAATATATCCACATAATTTGCCTACCTCATGATGCCATCTATTTTGAGAGGTGCACCAGTCCCTCCTGCAGAAAAGCACCCCCACAACATGATGCTGCCACCCCAGTGCTTCACGGTTGGGATGGTGTTCTTCGGCTTGCAAGCCTCCCCCTTTTTCCTCCAAACATAACAATGGTCATTATGGCCAAACAGTTCTATTTTTGTTTCATCAGACCAGAGGACATATCTCCAAAAAGTACGATCTTTGTATCCATGTGCAGTTGCAAACTGTAGTCTGGCTTTTTTATGGCGGTTTTGGAGCAGTGGCTTCTTCCTTGCTGAGCTGCCTTTCAGGTTATGTCAATATAGGACTCGTTTTACTGTGGATATAGACACTTTTGTACCGGTTTCCTCCAGCATCTTCACAAGGTCCTTTGCTGTTGTTCTGGGATTGATTTGCACTTTTCGCACCAAAGTACGTTCATCTCTAGGAGACAGAACGCGTCTCCTTCCTGAGCGGTATGACGGCTGCGTGGTCCCATGGTGTTTATAGTTGCGTACTACTGTTTTTACAGATGAACGTGGTACCTTCAGGCGTTTGGAAATTGCTCCCAAGGATGAACCAGACTTGGAGGTCTACACATTTTCTTTCTGAGGTCTGATTTCTTTTGATTTTCCCATGATGTCAAGCAAAGGGGCACTGAGTTTGAGGGTAGGCCTTGAAATACATCCACAGGTACACCTCCAATTTACTCAAATGATGTCATTTAGCCTATCAGAAGCTTCGAAAGCCATGACATCATTTTCTGGAATTTTCCAAGCTGTTTAAAGGCACAGTCAACTTAGTGTATGTAAACTTCTGACCCACTGGAATTGTGATACAGTGAATTATAAGTGAAATAATCTGCCTGTAAACAATTGTTGGAAAAATGACTTGTGTCATGCACAAAGTATATGTCCTAACAGACTTGCCAAAACTATAGTTTGTTAACAAGAAATGTGTGGAGTGGTTGAGCAACGAGTTTTAATGACTCCAACCTAAGTGTATGTAAACTTCCGACTTCAACTGTAGGTCCTGGATGGCAGGTGTGCCGCAGTGATATACTGGGCATGCATGGCTCAAATCAAACCAATGCTCTTCTCTTCTTAGTTCAGCAATGTTAACATAGCTTATTTTCCTGACACCCTAATGACATCACAGAATTGTTTTGGGTGTAAAATCTCCCAGAATGTTTTTTTTTTATAAAAAAAGTGGCTTCCTGGTCTCAGAAAAGGTGACATGTGACATGGGTGAGTGTCTTCAAGTATCCAAAAGTGTGTGAGTGTGACCTTACTGTTTGCATGGACTGGAACGGTGCTGCGTTGACATTGATGCCAGAGCTGTGTGGGGGTTTTGGGCCGTTGACAAGCTGGAAGACTTGCTGGGTCTGAGAGGAGGCAGGGGACTGCTCTGGCGACAGGGACACCTGGATGGGAAGGAACGATGTCTTTAACATTTATTTCACCAGGGAGAGATGTGGTTGTCCGCACCTAGCTACACTACATGACCAAACGTATGTGGACACCTGCTCCTCGAACATCTCACTCCAAAATCATGGGCATTAATATGGTGTTGGTCCCCCCCTTTGCTGCTATAACAGCCTCCACTCTTCTGGGAAGGCCTTCCACTAGATGTTGGAACATTGCTGCTGGGACTTGCTTCCATTCAGCCACAAGAGCATTAGTGTGGTTGGGCACTAATGTTGGGCGATTAGGCCTGGCTCGCAGAATGGCTTTACTTTAGAGCTCAGTAAAAATCGGGTCCTTGGTTGCAACACTCCCAACCAAGTTCCAAACTGCCTCTGAAAGCAAAGTCAGCACAAGAACTGTTCGTCGGCAGCTTCATGAAATGGGTTTCCATGGCCGAGCAGCCATGGAAACCCATGTGTGGAAGAACTTGACTGGCCTGCACAGAGCCCTGACCTCAACCCCATCGAACACCTTTGGGATTAAATTGGAATGCCGACAGAGCCAGGCCTTATCGCTCAACATCAGTGTCCGACCTCACTAATGCTCGTGGCTGAATGGAAGCAAGTGTGTGTGTGTGTGTGTGTTGGAGTGTCAGTGTGCATGAGTGTGTAGAGACAAATAAAATGCAAGGGTCAACTCCGTCTGTGTAGCCATGTTGTTATCTATTTAGTAGTGTTTTGGCTTGGGGATAGAAGTTGTTCTATCGGCACTAATATGGCCCTTTGGCCCCGATAGAGTGATGAGATTCTGGTAGTCTGGAGGGGCGCAGAGGTTGATGTGTTGTATACCAACTCCACTAATCTCCATTTATCATTTACAGAAGAGCATTACACTTCCTCTGTCAATTCCTTGGTTCTCGCCAATTTTTGTATATTGTTATTTTTTTTTTAAAAGGACGACGGTGATACGCTTGAAACTACAATTTTTTCGCTAACTTCTCTGTAGGAACTCCTGTGTTAGTAATCATCCTAAACCTCTAAAAATGCAATATCCCTACTGGTCAATTCTTTAGACCAGTGGTCACCAACCGGTTGATGGCAATAGACTAGTCAATCTTCAAGGCATTCCTAGTAGATCACCAAACGGTTCTGTAGAAAAGCCAACGAAAGGCTTTCGCTCCTTTTTTTTGTTTTATTAGTCTCACGCAGTTGGAGGTGGGTGCACTTGATTCAGAAGCCCTGTTGGCGAGAAGTGGGTGCACTTGATTCAGAAGCCCTGTTGGCGAGAAGTGGGTGCACTTGATTCAGAAGCCCTGTTGGCGAGAGGTGGGTACACTTGATTCAGAAGCCCTGTTGGCGAGA
>QNTS01007500.1:28231-46791 GCA_003317085.1 Hucho hucho
AGGAGAGGGCTGAGAACGCACCCTTGTGGGGCCCCAGTGTTGAGGATCAGCGGGGTGGAGATGTTGTTTCCTACCCTCACCACCTGGGACCGGCCCGTCAGGAAGTCCAGGACCCAGTTGCACAGGGCTGGGTCGAGACCCAGGGTCTCGAGCTTAATGACGAGCTTGGAGGGAACTACGGTGTTAAATGCTGAGCTGTAGTCGATGAACAGCATTCTTACATAAGTATTCCTCTTGTCCAGATGGGTTAGGGCAGTATGCAGTGTGATTGCGATTGCGTAGTCTGTGGACCTATTGGGACGGTAAGCAAATTGGAGTGGGTCCAGGGTGTCTGGTAGGATGGAGGTGATATGATCCTTGACTAATCTCTCAAAGCACTTCATGATGACGGAAGTGAGTGCTACGGGGCGATAGTCATTTAGCTCAGTCACCTTAGCTTTCTTGGGAACAGGAACAATGGTGGCCCTCTTGAAGCATGTGGGAACAGCAGACTAGGATAGGGACTGATTGAATATGTCCGTAAACACACCAGACAGCTGGTCTGCGCATGCTCTGAGGACACGGCCAGGGATGCCATCTGGGCCGGCAGCCTTGCGAGGGTTAACACATTTAAATGTTTTTCTCACATTGGCTGCGGTGAAGGTGAGCCCGCAGGTTTTGGTAGCGGGCCGTGTCGGTGGCACTGTATTGTCCTCAAAGCGAGCAAAGAAGTTGTTTAGTTTGTCTGGGAGCAAACTAAAGGTATGCACCTCAGCTTTGACATCGATTTTGCACATCGGCGTTAAACTAGACATCGGGCCGATGTTGGCATTTGTAGCTAATATTGTCTGATTCCGATGTGTTCACCGATATATCGTTCATCCCTAAAATACAAGTGACTCTGGATGACAACAATGGTTTTTGATTGAAACATTAGGGCTGTTTTTCCATAAAGTTAAAATCTGCTTTATGTTTTGTTTCCTTGCCACGATACTAACGAGTATCGTGATACCGGTATTGTCATGGCCCGAATTTTAAAAAGACCTTTGCACTATCCTGACGTCTTTTAGTAAACATACGTTTTTCTGCTGTGTTTTACAGTTTAATATGTGATAGTCTGTATGCCCTTTGCGGCAAAATAAATTGGTTAGAGGACATTAAAGTTCTCGATCTGAATAGTCTTGAAGGCAGCTCAGCTTCTTTACCTGCATGGAGTTGTAAAGGCCCCTGCATCTGTCACCAGTCAGAGCTAATGCCTAGGCTTTAGCGCTGTGGGAAAACAGTCTTAAAGAGAGTTGTTGTTCAAATCCTCACCTGCATGAAGTTGTAAGGCCCCTGCATCTGTGACAAGAGGTCCAGGACCACCTGCTTCCTGACCACCGGGTCTGCAGGTGGTGTGCCTGGGGGCGTGGCCCCGTTCAGGGGGTGGGACTCTGTGGTGATAGGGGGAGGGGCCGACAGTACAGACTGTTGCAGGATGGTACTCACCGCCTGAAAAGGGAAAAAGTATGGTCAGTAGTTGTCATGGAAACCCGGCAGGACCTGGGGTTGCAAATCTCCACGGATACTTTCTTGGCCTATAAACAAGATATCTTAACCTGTTTGGGCTAGGGGGCAGTATTTTGAAGTTTGGATGAAAAACGTGCCCAAAGTAAACTGCCTGTTACTCAGGCCCAGAAGCTAGGATGTGCATATAATTAGTAGCTTTGGATAGAAAAACACTCTGAAGTTTCTAAAACTGTTAAAATAATGTCTGAGTATAACAGAATTGATATGATATATATTTTCCATCCGGAAAATCTGAATCTGTCATGTCACTGTTTTCAATTGGCATCCTATTCAATCCATTGTATTTTAACTCCCAGATTGCAGTTCCTATGGCTTCCACTAGATGTCAACAGTCTTTAGAAAAGGTTTCAAGCTTTTATCTTGAATAACCATGGAGTAAGAGATGTTCTTCCTGAGGTCTAGTGAAGTGTACTGTTATGGATTGAGCGCGCTCTCAGCTCTTTTTCTCTTCTATTCATCAGACTATATTCTGTCTGAAATATCGTTTATATTCATTTTAGGGCATCTGAGTATTGATTAGAAACGCTGTTTGACTTGTTTCGACAAACTTTACCGGTACTTTTGGGATATTGCTTGTCTGCATGGTTGAACGCATTTGGGCAGGTGGATTACTGAACAAAACGCGCCAACCAAACAGATCTTTATAGATATTATAAAGAGGGACTTTATCGAACAAAAGGACCTTTTATTGTGTAACCGGTATGCTTGGGTATGCAATCAGATGAAGATCTTCAAAGGTAAGCGATTTATTTTATTGCTATTTTTGAGTTGTGACACCTCTGCTGGTTATGTTATTATGCTAATTTAATGTGTGTGGGGCGCTGTCCTCAGACAATCAAATGTTCTGCTTTCGCCGTAAAGCCTTTTTGAAATCTGACAACGCTGTTAGATGAACAAGATTCTAAGCTTTTGAATGGTGTGCAACACTTGGTATTTTCATGAATGTTTAAAATTACTATTTTTGTAATTTGAATTTGGCGCTCTGCATTTCACCGGATGTTGTCGCATGTGGGACGTGACCGTCCTCCCTAGCCCTAAGAAGTAAAAAAAGAAAACTGGGCATTATGGGAACGTTTTAGAATGTTGCAACAATAGGAAGATCTGTAGCTGGCGCTCTACAACAAGAGGTGGGTACTTTCTAAATGTGTTAGTTGTAATCAGTTACAAAACGTTTTTAACTACCTAGTAATCTGATTGGTTTGTTACTTTTAGATTACTTTATCCTAAAAATAATTTTAAAAAAAGGCATTAGAAGACAAACAATGTTACCAATTGAACAACATCTATTGCAGGATAAATCAATGTTTACATAGCTGGCCATAAATCAATGTTGTATTTTACTTTGTTGGGTCATGTAGGGCTTCTTCTAGCTCATTGCTTTCTACAACATGCAATACCATTAGGCTATATCTTTATATTAAAAACACAACATCTGTCAGATTCAGTCATTTAATTTAATACTCCTTGGGTCTTCAAAAAATGGACTTGGAAATAGATTAGGGACACGTTGTTTGACCTGAGGATAAACCCCAAAAACTAAGAAATCATTAGCCTAACCTGTTGATTATGATTTTGTTGTCATGGACTGATTGGGCTCACTGCTTCAGAGTTGAAAAATAAAAATGCCGCTCTCATGGAACGGCATGCTTTGTGCAATACCGAAAAGTGCTATTTGCGTGTGAAAAATGTATTGTTGTTCCACCACACTTTCTCACTCATCTCAAACTTTCCAAAATGCCAGTAGTTTTTTTTCCCCCACACAGTCACAGCTCATGAAGTAGCTTCATCACCTTCTCACCCCTGTCCCGGTGGTCAGGCTTCTCACCTAACGTTACCACGTCGTTATCGTTCAGGGGACGCGCTGCTGTAACTAATAGGCTGTCTCTTCTCTCTTCAGTCGTGTGCTGCGCTGCATTCTGTTGTGTAAATGATTGACGGAGCCTTGGATACAGCAGCCAGTATTGCGCATCACTCGTTCCCTTACAGCCAGTAGTGATCCAACTCCCCCCCCCAAAAAAAATAACCTCTCATCGGGATCTACACGAATCACGTAGGTCACCTATTTTGGATTCAAAAACGGCAAATTTCGCCGAAAACGTGACTAATTTGCATCCCTGCTGCTGTCATCCTAACATCCAAGAGTTTATTCAAGTTGGATAATCTTTGGATGCCGACAGCAGTCGCACCATTGGAAGACATAGCTTGGACTGTAGTTTACTAGCAGCTAGCTTGGACTGTAGTTTACTAGCAGCTAGCTTGGACTGTAGTTTACTAGCAGCTAGCTTGGACTGTAGTTTACTAGCAGCTAGCTTGGACTGTAGTTTACTAGCAGCTAGCTTGGACTGTAGTTTACAAAAGCCCATTCCTGCTATTTTCCCGCCATCCATACAAAATGTATTTGGTGTCATCAGTTTCCGCTAGTTTGTCAGAATCGCTCAGGTGGAACAGACTTAAAACTTTGCACATTGTTTTCCAATGCGGATTTGAATGTCATTGAGAAAACATAAATGTGTCAACTTTCGCAAACATCCTTTATGAATTTAAAAGTAATCCTAGACGTAAATCTTTTCTTTTTTTTTTTTAAGTATCTAATCTGATTACAATATGTTAGCTGGTAATGTAACAGATGTTTTTTTGTAATCAGTTACATGTAACCCCTTAATCCCCGACCCTGTCTACAACCTACCGGACTACTTTCCCAAATACAATGTAAAAAACATTATTTTACACACACACACACACACACACACAGTTGAGGTCGGAAGTTTACATACACTTAGGTTGGAGTCATTAACTCGTTTCTCAACCACTCCACAAATTTCTTGTTAAACTATAGTTTTGGCAAGTCGGTTAGGACATCTACTTTGTGCATGACACAAGTAATTTTTACAACAGTTGTTTACAGGCAGATTATTTCACTGTATCACAATTCCAGTGGGTCAGAAGTTTACATACACTATGTTGACTGTGCCTTTAAACAGCTTGGAAAATTCCCGAAAATTATGTCATGGCTTTAGAAGCTTCTGATAGGCTAATTGACATCATTTGAGTCAATTGGAGGTCTACCTGTGGATGTATTTCAAGGCCTACCCTCAAACTCAGTGCCCCTTTGCTTGACATCATGGGAAAATCAAAATAAATCAGCCAAGACCTCAGAAAAAGAATTGTAGACCACAAGTCTGGTTCATCCTTGGGAGCAATTTCCAAACGCCTGAAGATACCACGTTCATCTGTAAAAACAGTAGTGCGCAACTATAAACACCATGGGACCACGCAGCCGTCATACCACTCAGGAAGGAGACGCGTTCTGTCTCCTAGAGATGAACGTACTTTGGTGTGAAAAGTGCAAATCAATCCCAGAACAACAGCAAAGGACCTTGTGAAGATGCTGGAGGAAACAGGTACAAAAGTATCTATATCCACAGTAAAACGAGTCCTATATCGACATAACCTGGAAGGCCACTCAGCAAGGAAGAAGCCACTGCTCCAAAACCACCATAAAAAGCCAGACTACAGTTTGCAACTGCACATGGGGACAAAGATCGTACTTTTTGGAGACATGTCCTCTGGTCTGATGAAACAAAAATAGAACTGTTTGGCCATAATGACCATCGTTATGTTTGGAGGAAAAAGGGGGAGGCTTGCAAGCCGGAGAACACCATCCCAACCGTGAAGCACGGGGGTGGCAGCATCATGTTGTGGGGGTGCTTTTCTGCAGGAGGGACTGGTGCACTTCACAAAATAGATGGCATCATGAGGTAGGCAAATTATGTGGATATATTGAAGCAACATCTCAATACATCAGTCAGGAAGTTAAAGCTTGGTCGCAAATGGGTCTTCCAAATTGACAATGACCCCAAGCATACTTCCAAAGTTGTGGCAAAATGGCTTAAGGACAACAAAGACAAGGTATTGGAGTGGCCATCACAAAGCCCTGACCTCAATCCTATAGTACATTTGTGGGCAGAACTGAAAAGCATGTGCGAGCAAGGAGGCCTACAAACCTGACTCAGTTACACCAACTCTGTCAGGAGGAATGGGCCAAAATTCACCCAACTTATTGTGGGAAGCTTGTGGAAGGCTACCCGAAACATTTGACCCAAGTTAAACAATTTAAAGGCAATACTACCAAAAAAACGAATTGAGTGTATATAAACTTCTGAATCACTGGGAATGTGATGAAAGAAATAAAAGCTGAAATAAATCCTTCTCTACTATCATTCTGACATTTCACATTCTTAAAATAAAGTGGTGATCCTAGCTGACCTGAGACAGGGAACTTTTACCAGGATTAAATGTCAGGAATCGTGTGAAAAACTGAGTTTAAATGTATTTTGGCTAAGGTGTATGTCAACTTCAGACTTCAACTGTATACACACACACAGGTTTGTGTGGGGAATGTGCAATGGATCTTTAACAGATGCGGTCTGTTAACGAACAGAACATAGAAACATTCATAATTAATATATTATATATATATTTTTTTTTAAATCAACAAAAAAAGATACCCATCAGTTTTTCAGTGAGTGTTGTGTGATGGTAGGGAGAGAACCAGCGGACCGTCAGTGAAGAGGACATACTAGAGTCAATATGGACGAAGGATGTCGTAGTCAGGAACAGGCAAGCAGCATAAATACCTCTGTTTCAGTGGTCCACTCATCTCCTTGCTCCTTGTCGCTGTATGTGGTGTCTAGAATGAATTGTCTGTTAACGAACTGAAAAGACAGAAAACAAGATGGCCGCCGTCACAAACCAGCCGAGTCATAAGAACTGAAATAGAAGGGTCGTGTTCAGTAGGCGCTAAACGGAAGAAAACGTCCCAAAATCAGTGAACTTGAGAGGTACTATCTGAATTAAAAATTTGTCCAATAAGAAGCACTCATTTTAGTTTTCCGTCACAAAATGCTTGGTCATTATTTAATCGTTTTAAGTTTGGCCGAAATGAAGCTCTAATCAACACGACCCAGGGTAGGAAAGCCGCTCACCTCTGTAGCTTCCACCTCAATGGGCTCTATGTACTCGTCAACTATTTCTCCCTCTGGAAAGAGAAAATAACTTTCAGAACGCAGGACGAAAGACGTTCAATCCATCAACATCTTTATTGTCCCAATTGGGAAATTTGTAGTGGTGGTAAAATAAAAAATAAAACAATACAACAAACTTAAAGGAACTAACAGCTACATTTTGTATTGCTTACAAATTAACTTTAAAAAGTGTACTTAAACTAACTACATTTGTATTGCTTACAACTTGATTACAAATTAACCAACAAAGGTGTACTTTCGTTAACAGCTAACAGCTACATTGGTATTGCTTCGTCATTTAAAAAAAAATAAAAAAAATAATGGGGAAATAAGTGCACATTTGTAAGGATGGTCAAGGAAAGAGACCAGTTTAGCTAACAGAATATGTATAACTTGGTCAATTTATAACTCAAAGTGCACATTTCTAAACGCCAACGTCAAAGATTTTGACCTGGGTCGACGGCCTGCTCCTCGGTCTCCTCCACTACAGCCATGGCCTGCTCCTGGGTCTCCTCACAAACTCCATTCTGGTGAGACTGGGCTTGGTCAAAGTACCCGCTCAGCAGCACTCGGTCCAGGCTGTCCTTCAGAGCTTTGTCTGGGTGGGGAGGGGAATTGAGAATACCATCAGAAACATGTACAAAACAATATGGTGGACATCTACATTTGAGAAGAATGCTTTCAACTAGGCTAGGCAGTGACTGCTGATGCCAAAAGGGACCATCTGATACCCTTTTCAAACCATCATGCCAACCCAAACTGTGGTGGAGCCATCAGTAACAATAGAAACTCCATTTAAAAACACACTACACTGTTGACATATACAATATGATGGGGGACAAATCTAACCAGTGAAGCAAGAAACGGAATAGAGCTAAATCACAAGTCCAATCTGTTTTCCAGACAGAGACAAAAATCACCTTTCAGCAGGACAATAACCTAAAACACAAGGCCAAATCTACACTGGAGTTGCTTACCAAGACGACATTGTATGTTCCTGAGTGGCCTAATTACAGTCGACTTGAAAATCTGTGTCAAGACATGAGAAATGGATGTCTAGCAATGATCAACAACCAACTTGAGAGCTTGAAAAATCTCAAATAATAAATGAGCAAATATTGTACAGTACAGGTGAGCAAAGGCTCTTAGAGACTTACCCATAAAGACTCACAGCTGTAACCCCCCCCTACAGCCCATGCCCCTAGGCCATGACTACTCATAGAATGCACCCTCATAACTACTGTACAAGGCCATGGAAATCACAGAACAGACAGGAACTGGGTTGCCTTTTAGGTCTCCAAAATATCTCCCTGACGACAGACACCTCAGGATATGAAGGGGAAGTCTTGTCATCAAATAGTTATGTGACAAGACTGTGGATCGTTACCACTGGACGTTGAGAGCTGGCAGTAAGTCCAAAAGACACTCGCAGAATCATTTCAGTCTTTTCTGAGTTATAAAATCCATTTGCCACAATATCCCGCCACCTACTGTGTAACTAAAAGAAGACAGCGAGTCTTCCTGAATAATTAATGTCTTTCCTGTCTAGAGAACAAATATTAGACAAAGTCATTGGCCAAACTAGCCTGGTCCCAGATATATTAGATCTGGGGGAGCAAGCTATGGCCAAACTAGCCTGGTCCCAGATATATTAGATCTGGGGGAGCAAGCTATGGCCAAACTGGAAGACCAAAAAAACCACTATCAATGCTACTTTACAGTCACTGGCATTTCGATTAAAAAAACAAATCTATATATATATGCTTTTCAGTAGCTTCCACCGATACAGAGACAACTGCAGAGGGGGCTGTTAATGATGTAACTACATTTAAAAAAATTTTTTTTAAGTATGTCGTAGAACAGAAATGATTGTCAGCTAAGAATACAGAATGCTCTGAGCAACATTCAGAACGTTTCACGTCACTGAACACACCCAGGCAGTTGTTGGTTAGACTTACACGTAGTTCCTGCCACAGCTTTGTCCTTCCCCTCCAACAGATCCATGAGGTGTTGAGAAGCCTCCTCGTACTGGTCAGTAAACCTGCAATGGGAGTGGTAAAGTTGGAACTTGGGAAAGTAAGATAAGATAAAACACACACACACACACCCACCCCCCCCAACACACACACAGTTCAATGCTCCTGCAATTTTATTGAGTGCAGCATTGACACAACAGTCTTGGTCAGGCTTGAGTTGCAACTCCTTCTCAAATCGGGGGGGGGGTTGTCAAAAAGAGTGAAACCCCAGCTTCTAAACATCAAAGTTGACCATCATGTTCATGGTATGTATTTGACAGACAGCTGAGAAGCCCTCTCCTGAAACCAAGACATGTTATATATAATAAAATATATTTTTTTTAAATAAACGTCCCACATATCTTTTCTCCCTCTGTCTAACCTGGTGTTTTGGTCTGGCTCTGGTCCCACTAGTTTATAGAGCTCGTCCAGGGCAGTGAGCTCCGTGTCGGTGAGGAGTGAGGGTGTGCCTACACTGGCAGCCCCCTGTCTCAGCTCCTGCCTCACACGGTCTTCTCCCAGCCTGTCCAGGAGAAACTGGAGCTCCAGGATAGTCTTCAACCTCTTCTGCTCACACTCTTCTCTCTGGAGCTGTTCCCGTCGCGCTGCCTTTTTCACCGCCTTCTGGATCTGGAGAGGAAATCACAATTCATTGGTCACATGGGCCGAATACGACTGGCACAGACTTTACCGTGAAATTCTTGCTTACGAGCCCTTCCCAACAACACAAAGTTAAAATACAGAAGAATGGAGTTATATACAGGGAGTACCAGTACCAGATCAATGTGGAACTACAGTCGTGGCCAAAAGTTGAGAATGACAAAGTTTGCTGCTTCAGTGTCTAGATATTTTTGACAGATGTTACTATGAAGTATAATTACAAGCATTTCATAAGTGTCAAAGGCTTTTATTGACAATTACATGAAGTTGATGCAAAGACTCAATATTTGCAGTGTTGACCCTTCTTTTTCAAGACCTCCGCAATCCGCCCTGGCATGCTGTCAATTAACTTCTGGGCCACATCCTGACTGATGGCAGCCCATTCTTGCATAATCAATGCTTGGAGTTCGTCAGAGATTATGGGGGTTTGTTTGTCCACCCGCCTCTTGAGGATTGACCACAAGTTTTCAATGGGATTAAGGTCTGGGGAGTTTCATGGCCATTGACCCAAAATATCGATGTTTTGTTCTCCGAGCCACTTAGTTATCAGTTTTGCCTTATGACAAGGTGCTCCATCATGCTGGAAAAGGTATTGTTCGTCACCAAACTGTTCCTAGATGGTTTGGAGAAGTTGCTTTTGGAGGATGTGTTGGTACCATTCTTTATTCATGGCTGTGCTCTTAGGCAAAATTGTGAGTGAGCCCATTCCCTTGGCTGAGAAGCTACCCCAGACATGAATGGTCTCAGGATGCTTTACTGTTGGCATGACACAGGACTGATGGTAGCGCTCACCTTGTCTTCTCCGGACAAGCTTTTTTCCGGATGCCCCAAACAATCGGAAAGGGGATTCATCAGAGAAAATGACTTTACCCCAGTCCTCAGCAGTCCAATCCCTGAACCTTTTGCAGAATATCAGTCTGTCCCTGATGTTTTTCCTGGAGAGAAGTGGCCACTTTGCTGCCCTTCTTGACACCAGGCCATCCTCCAAAAGTCTTCACCTCACTGTGCAGATGCACTCACACCTGCCTGCTGCCATTCCTGAGCAAGCTCTGTACTGGTGGTGCCCCGAACCCGCAGCTGAATCAACTTTAGGAGACGGTCCTGGCACTTGCTGTACTTTCTTGGGCACCCTGAAGCCTTCTTCACAACAATTGAAACGCTCTCCTTGAAGTTCTTGATGATCCGATAAATGGTTGATTTAGGTGCAATCTTACTGGCAGCAATATCCTTGCCTGTGAAGCCCTTTTTGTGCAAAGCAATGATGACGGCACGTGTTTCCTTGCAGGTAACCATGGCTGACAGAGGAAGAACAATGATTCCAAGCACCACCCTCCTTTTGAAGCTTCCTTCCAGTCTGTTATTCAAACTCAATCAGCATGACAGTGATTTCCAGCCTTGTCCTCGTCAACACTCACACCTGTGTTAATGAGAGAATCACTGACATGATGTCAGCTGGTCCTTTTGTGGCAGGGCTGAAATGCAGTGGAAATGTTTTTTGGGGATTCAGTTCATTTGCATGGCAAAGTGGGACTTTGCAATTAATCTGATCACTCTTCATGACATTCTGGAGTATATGCAAATTGACATCATACAAACTGAGGCAGCAGACTTTGAAAATTAATATTTGTGTCATTCTCAAAACTTTTGGCCACGACTGTATATACAGGGAGTACCAGATCAATTTGGAGCTATAGACAGGAGGAAGTACGAGATCAACATGGAGCTACAGTGCATTCGGTAAGTATTCAGAGCCCTGGACTTTATACACATTGTTACGTTACAACTTTATTTGAAAAATGACTAAATTATCCCCCTCCCCCCCACAATGACAAGACAAAAACATGTTTAGAATTTTTTGCAAATGTATTAAAATATACAATATAAAAATAATTATTTACAAAAGTATTCAGACCCTTCGTTTTGAGCTCAGAAATTGAGCTCAGGTGCAACTTGTTTTCACTGTCATTATGGGGTATTGTGATGTCATTATGGGGTATTGTGATGTCATTATGGGGTATTGTGATGTCATTATGGGGTGTGTGTAGATTGATGTGAAGGAAAAAAAGTATTTAATCCATTTTAGAATAAGGCTGTAATGTCACAAAATATGGAATGTCAAGGGGCCTGAATACTTTCTGAATGCAGTGTATAGTCTAGTGAGTGTGCGTATGGCTCATGCAAGAGAGTCAGTGCAGATAGTTTGGGTACCACTCATTGACTATTTATCCGTCTTATGGCTTGGGGAGCAAGTTGGTCCGAGAGCCAATTCTCCGGTACCGTTTGCCGGACAGATAGGCAGGCAGGGAGTCAGAGCACAATGTTATGAAAATATATATATTTTTAAAATCGGTCTCCTGGTACCTCTAGTGTACAGGAGCTTTGGCGTTAGCCATATCAATGCAAACAGACACGGGGATAACACCAGAGACTCCCAGTGTTAGAAGAATACTTTATCATCCATTGCCATTTTCTATTTTAACCTCCAAAGAAATATACATAACCCCCCCCCAAGGGGCTGGAATCTAAGGTCAGCCAGAACAGGGCCCCCTGAAGCAGTTTAGTGGTCAAGCATTTTGCTTACATCTTGCCCCAGTGAGAGGAAGCTCTTCTGTAACTCCCTGGCAAACTCCAGGTTATTAGTCACTTCCTGATACTTGGTCAGGGCATCCTTCAGAGACGAGAAAGAGAGAGAGAGGAAACTGGTTAACACAGAAAGCCTAACACATACTGTTCAAAGTCTTAAAATGCATTGCATCCTTTCTTCCTGCTTCCTTGAAGCAAGCACTGAACAGAAGACATACAGTGAGGGGAAAAAAGTATTTGATCCCCTGCTGATTTTGTACATTTGCCCACTGACAAAGAAATGATCAGTCTATAATTTTAATGGTAGGTTAATTTGAATAGAGAGACAGAATAACAACAAAAAAATACAGAAAAACGCATGTGAAAAATGATATAAATGGAATTGCATTTTAATGAGGGAAATAAGTATTTGACCCCTTAGTACTTGGTGGCAAAACCCTTGTTGGCAATCAGAGGTCGGACGTTTCTTGCAGTTGGCCACCAGGTTAGCACACATCTCAGGAGGGATTCTGTCCCACTCCTCTTTGCAGATCTTCTCCAAGTCATTAAGGTTGAGGCTGACGTTTGGCAACTCGAACCTTCAGCCCCTCCACAGATTTTCTATGGGATTAAGGTCTGGAGACTGGCTAGGCCACTCAAGGACCTTAATGTGCTTCTTCTTGAGACACTCCTTTGTTGCCTTGGCCGTGTGTTTTGGGTCATTGTCATGCTGGAATACCCATCCACGACCNTCCACGACCCATTTTCAATGCCCTGGCTGAGGGAAGGAGGTTCTCACCCAAGATTTGACGGTACATGGCCCCGTCCATCGTCCCTTTGATGCGGTGAAGTTGTCCTGTCCCCTTAGCAGAAAAACACCCCCAAAGCATAATGTTTCCACCTCCATGTTTGACGGTGGGGATGGTGTTCTTGGGGTCATAGGCAGCATTCCTCCTCCTCCAAACACGGCGAGTTGAGTTGATGCCAAAGAGCTCCATTTTGGTCTCATCTGACCACAACACTTTCACCCAGATGTCCTCTGAATCATTCAGATGTTTATTGGCAAACTTCAGACGGGCATGTATATGTGCTTTCTTGAGCAGGGGGACCTTGCGGGCGCTGCAGGATTTCAGTCCTTCACGGCGTAGTGTGTTACCAATTGTTTTCTTGGTGACTATGGTCCCAGCTGCCTTGAGATCATTGACAAGATCCTCCCGTGTAGTTCTGGGCTGATTCCTCGCCGTTCTCATGATCATTGCAACTCCACGAGGTGAGATCTTACATGGAGCCCCAGGCCGAGGGAGATTGACAGTTCTTTTGTGTTTCTTCCATTTGCGAATAATCGCACCAACTGTTGTCACCTTCTCACCAAGCTGCTTGGCGATGTTCTTGTAGCCCATTCCAGCCTTGTGTAGGTCTACAATCTTGTCCCTGACATCCTTGGAGAGCTCTTTGGTCTTGGCCACGGTGGAGAGTTTGGAATCTGATTGATTGCTTCTGTGGACAGGTGTCTTTTATACAGGTAACGAGCTGAGATTAGGAGCACTCCCTTTAAGAGTGTGCTCCTAATTAATCTCAGCTCGTTGCCTGTATAAAAGACACCTGGGAGCCAGAAATCTTTCTGATTGAGAGGGGGTCAAATACTTATTTCCCTCATTAAAATGCAAATCAATTTATAAAATTTTTCACATGCGTTTTTCTGGATTATTTTGTTGTTATTCTGTCTCACTGTTCAAATAAACCTACCATTAAAATTATAGACTGATCATTTCTTTGTCAGTGGGCAAACGTACAAAATCAGCAGGGGATCAAATACTTTTTTCCCTCCCTGTAAGCTAATTGGTGAAAGCAATGCAGTGGAAAGCTTGCTTACACCAATCCAGTAATGTTAGTTGAGTGACTACAGATGACTCATACAGTATATTGATGAATGTTATAAACTGGGTGGGTCGAGCCCTGAATGCTGATTGGTTGGCAGCCGTGGTATATCAGGCCGCATACCACGTGTATGACAAAACATTTTTACTGCTCCAATTACATAGGTAACCAGTTTATAACAGCAATAAGGCACCTCGGGGGTTTGTGATATATGGTCAATATACCACGGCTAAGGGATGTATCCAGGCACTCCGCGTTGCGTCGTGCCTAAGAACAGCCCTTAGCCGTGGTATATTAAGCCATATACACACACACACACACCCTCTGGCGTTATTGGTTAATTGACCCACCAGTTGGTCCTGGTTGAGACGTTCACCTTTATTCTTCTTAGCTTGGTAATCATCCAGCTTGCCCTGTGAGACAGAGAGGATAGGAACCATTACAGTGTGTTGCAATTGACCCGAAACATTTGATCTTGATCACTTGAGCGTCGATCTGGAACAGGGCGTAGATCTGATGGTATAACACAAATCTAAAATGTCTACATAGTAGAAAATAAGAGCAGAAAGTAAGAGCAGAAATGTCTCAGTTGTTGGTTTAAGTGGGAAGCAGATGCCCCACTCCTCATTCCTGATTAGTGGGATTTTTTTGTATTATTGTTGTTGTTTAAAGTGTATGGTTAGGGCCAACAACAACAACAAAAACATTAAAACCTGCAACAGATATCCAATGGTAACCTCATCCCCATTTTCAATTGCTAATCCCATGGTAACGGTACACTAACAAAAATGAGAGGTTTGTTGACACCTCTGAGCAACGCCATACACCAACACAATACAAGTGTGCCTGACAGCTAGTAAGTTAATGAGATGGACAGATGGGCAGCTTCTTCAGAACAGCTATGAGTCGACTCTTTTCTCTGTATATATCAAATGATGTCGCTCTTGCTGCTGGTGATTCTCTGATCCACCTCTACGCAGACGACACCATTCAGTATACATCTGGCCCTTCTTTGGATACTGTTAACTAACCTCCAGACGAGCTTCAACGCCATACAACACTCCTTCCGTGGCCTCCAACTGCTCTTAAACCCAAATAAAACTAAATGCATGCTCTTCAACCGATCGCTGCCCGCACCTCCCCGCCCGACTAGCATCACTACTCTGGACGGTTCTGACTCACATTAAGCATCTCCAATCCAAAATTAAATCTAGAATCGGCTTCCTATTTGACAACAAAGCCTCCTTCACTCATGCCGCCAAACATACCCTCGTAAAACTGACTATCCTACCGATCCTTGACTTCAGCGATGTCATTTACAAAATAGCCCCCAACACTCTACTCAGCAAACTGGATGTAGTCTATCACAGTGCCATCGGTTTTATCACCAAAGCCCCATATACTACCCACCACTGTGACCTGTACGCTCTCGTTGGCTGGCCCTCACTACATATCCATCGCCAAACCCACTGGCTCCAGGTCATCTATAAGTCGATGCCAGGTAAAGCCCCGCGTTCTCAGCTCACTGGTCACCATAGCAACACCCACCCGTAGCACGCGCTCCAGCAGGTATATTTAACTGGTCATCCCCAAAGCCAACACCTCCTTTGGCCGCCTTTCCTTCCAGTTCTCTGCTGCCAATGACTGGAACGAATTGCAAAAATCACTGCAGCTAGAGTCTTATATCTCCCTCTCTAACTTTAAGCATCAGCTGTCAGAGCAGCTTACAGATCACTGTACCTGTACACAGCCAATCTGTAAATAGCACACCCAAATACCTCATCCCCATATTATTCCTTACCCTCTTGCTCTTTTGCACCCCAGTATCTCTACTTGCACATTCATCATCTGCACATCTATCACTCCATTATTAATGCTAAATTTTAATTATTTTCACCTCTAGGGCCTATTTATTGCCTACCTCCCTACTCTTCTACATTTGCACACACTGTACATAGATTTTTTTATTATTTTGTGTTATTGACTGTACGTTTGTTCATGTGTAACTGTTGTTTTTGTCGCACTGCTTTGCTTTATCTTGGCCAGGTCGCAGTTGTAAATGAGAACTTGTCTCAGACCTACCTGGTTAAATAAAGGGGAAATTAAAATAAAATATGGCAAACACCACAAGTGTGTACGCTCTAGTCCAGTGTTTCCCAACTGCGGTCCTCCAGTACCCCCAACAGTACATATTCTTGGACCAGCACACCTGACTCAACTAATCACCAAGCCCTTGACAAGTTGAATCAGGTGTTGTGTGCTGTTGAGGGTACTGCAGGACTGGAGTTGGGAAACACTGCTCTAGTCAGTACATGCCAACATGAATGAAATGAAACACTTATGGTGAACACTTGCTAGCTTAAATAATGACTTTCATCTTGCAAAGTCTATTTTGAACTAATACTGTGGCCAAAAACGTTTCTAGAAACACTTCGCTAGCCGTGTTTGCACTTGCCTAGCGAGCTACTTTGTGATAACACAAAGCCTAGCTAAAAGTGAGAAGTTCTTTCAACTAGACCGGTAATTCATGCAATTTCGAAGAATGATCATTATCATGTAACAACATCAATGCCAACCAATAATTTTGCCTGCAGACAGCCGCCATGTCATTAGGCTGTTAGCTAACATAGCCGTTTTCCACGTGCTTGAAAAATCTGCCAAATTAAACACGACGCTAAAAGTTTATATGATACTACACATACAAGTAATGCTTCATCATTTAATTGTCTGTCTGCCTAATATGCTTTCTAGCTAGCTTGCTACACATAGCTAGCTACAGTAGCTAGCTTGCGCATGGGGTTCTCAAACTAGGGTCCACAGCCCTCTACGGGTACTGCAGGGGCTCCACATGTTTTTTTTGGGGGGGGGAATATATTTTTGGATTGTTTTGTGAAATTATTTGAATATTGCTAGCTGCAACAGAATACCATCGTGGATAAAAAAAATATAATAATTGTATGCCTCTGTGTACAATATAAAAAGGAAGTTAGAGGTAGTTTCACAAGCCATTGCTAACTAGCATTAACACAATGACTGGACGTCTACAGGAACAGTTAGCATGGTAGCTGTTCATCGGACTCTGGGGGAAGTACATAAGTGGCTTCATTGGCAAAATCTCCTCCTTGAAATTACGGTAATTGGAGATAATTACAGTTTTTTTTTTTTTATATATACAAGTAATTTGGCAAAACAGTTTGTCTCAACTTAAATGATAGAAAGCATGCAGAAAATAGATGTATTTTTATAATACAGTCTTTGAAAACTAACAATCAAATAGAAGCTAGACAATAAAAGGGACAATCGATAAAAAGTAGTGTTACTCAGTGCACATGCCCATTGATTTTGTTATGTTTGAGCAGAGGAACACAACATTAGCCATGGAAAAGGCAGGAAATTAGCTTTAAAAAAAACGGCTAAGTGTTATTCACCGCCAAGATATCCTTCAACAGACTGTTGAGAGTTTACACTTCCTCTTCCAACGATCTGCGGTGAGGTCAAAATAAAACTGCCTACCATATCAATTCATTATCGGGGTGGCAGGTAGCCTAGTGGTTAGAGCGTTGAACTAGTAACAGAAAGGTTGCAAGATCGAATCCCCGAGCCACTGTTCCTAGGCCATCATTGAAAATAAGAATTTGTTCTTAACTGACTTGCCTAGTTTATATATTTATATTTTAAAAAGTTGATTACTTCTAACATATGATGGGGGTCCCTGGTTTGTCGGTTTGCCTGGGCAGGGGTCTCTGGTTTGTCGGTTTGCCTGGGCAGGGGTCCCTGGGTCGTCGGTTTGCCTGGGCAGGGGTCCCTGCTGGGTCGTCAGTTCGGAGTTGTCGTTTTGCCTGGGCAGGGGTCCCTTGGCAAGAAATGTTTGAAAAGCCTTGAGCTAGCTTGCCAGTCTGCACTTTCATCGTGCAACTGTAAAATGTCAGAGAAGACGACGTGATGTTGCAACTAAGCAGTGAGAAGCGAAAGCAAGACGCTGTGTCTGCAGCAATGATGACTTACTAGGACAGCCGTGTCTATTTTAGAGCACCCTCCTCCTCAAAAACACAGATTGAAGGAATTGTATAGTGCAACGTAATTTGAATTGATAGATTTTGTCGGAGAGGAAACTGCTGTCATGGTCAGGACAATGATGTTGGCACCGAACCTGTGCAGTAGCATATGCGTCAATAGAAAACCCATACAAGAAGTAACTGTATCTCAGTGCTAGAGGCATCACTACAGACACCCTGGTTCGAATCCAGGCTGTATCACAACCGGCCGTGATTGCGAGTCCCATAGAGCTGCGCACAATTGGCCCAGCGTCGTTCGGTTTTGACCGGTGTAGGCAGTCATTGTAAATACGAATTTTTGTTCTTAACTGACTTGCCTAGTTAAATAAAGAAAAGGTTCTATGGAGGCACCTGAAAATGTAACCAAACTTTTAAAAAAGTGTATTAATACACACACACACACACACACACACACACACACACACACACACACACACCACTAATCACCTGTCATGTTTGACAAATATAATGTAGGATCATAACTAATATTAATGTCTAAAGAACTAAATCATTCATATAGGAGAGGAAAGGTCAGAGCCTGTTGTACACTAATCATTCATATAGGAGAGGAAAGGTCAGAGCCTGTTGTACACTAATCGTTCATATAGGAGAGGAAAGGTCAGAGCCTGTTGTACACTAATCCTTCATATAGGAGAGGAAAGGTCAGAGCCTGTTGTACACTAATCATTCATATAGGAGAGGAAAGGTCAGAGCCTGTTGTACACTAATCATTCATATAGGAGAGGAAAGGTCAGAGCCTGTTGTACACTAATCCTTCATATAGGAGAGGAAAGGTCAGAGCCTGTTGTACACTAATC
>QNTS01007502.1:14877-35743 GCA_003317085.1 Hucho hucho
TACACTAGGGGGTTACACTAGGGGTCCATCCTTGTTGTAGAGCATTATTTGCTAAAGGCAAAGCATGCCCCTCCATTCCCTCTTGCTCTCTCTTTCTCTGCCCCTGTTCTACTGTTCTTTTGTAATAGAAGGGAAACCAGTGAATACTACATTAAACATGTCAAAAGTCTTTACCCAGGCCCAACCATCCCTGTTCTCTGTCACCCACCCTTTCATTATACTGTAACGAGGAGAGAAAACCTATGGTGACAGGGATTCTGCTTGATGAGAATGGGATTCAACAAGAGTTGTAAGGGTGTGTGCGTATGTGTCAGTGTGTGTTTGTGTATATGTGCGTGTGTGTCTGTCAGCGACCCTAGTGAATAGCATTGTACAGTATATCAGTCCCAGCTGGGGACCAGGGCTGTGGCTGGGTTGAGGTCAGAGCACAATGAAGACATCTGAAATGAGACCAGGGTTCTAGGATTTAATACAACAACCATGGTTGGGATCAATTACATTTCAATTATCCATGAATCAACAGAATTAAAATCAACCCTGGTGGCAACAGTTCAACCATTGGGAATCTTAGATGACTAATCATTGCTAACTGAGAGAGAACACGCATTCTGCCTACTTTTGTTCTAATGTGCTTCTACTTCCTGTAGGCCTGACATAATTTATTCTAATGTGCTACTACTTCCTGTAGGACATGCTACTACTTCCTGTAGGCCTACCATCATTTGTTCTAACATGCGATTACTTCCTGTAGGCCTACCATAATTTGTTCTAACATACTCCTACTTCCTGTAGGACATGCTCCTACTTCATGTAGGCCTGCCATCATTTGTTCTGACATGCGACTACTTCCTGTAGGACATTCTCCTACTTCCTGTAGGCCTATCATAATTTGTTCTAACATGCGGCTACTTCCTGTAGGTCTACCGTCATTTGTTCTAACATGCGATTACTTCCTGTAGGCCTACCATAATTTGTTCTAACATACTCCTACTTCCTGTAGGACATGCTCCTACTTCATGTAGGCCTGCCATCATTTGTTCTGACATGCGACTACTTCCTTTTAGGACATTCTCTTACTTCCTGTAGGCCTATCATAATTTGTTCTAACATGTGGCTACTTCCTGTAGGCCTACCATAATTTGTTCTAACATGTGGCTACTTCCTGTAGGCCTAACATAATTTGTTCTAACATGCGGTTACTTCCTGTAGGTCTAGCATAATTTGTTCTAACGTGCTACTACTTCCTGTAGGACATGCTCCTACTTCCTGTAGGTTTACCATAATTTGTTCTAACATGCAGCTACTTCCTGTAGGTCTAGAATAATTTGTTCTAACGTGCTACTACTTCCTGCAGGTCTACCATAATTTGTTCTAACATGTGGCTACTTCCTGTAGGTCTATGATAATTTGTTCTAACGTGCTACTACTTCCTGTAGGCCTACCATAATTTGTTCTAACATGCGGCTACTTCCTGTAGGCCTACCATAATTTATTTTTAACGTGCTACTACTTCCTGTAGAACATGGTACTACTTCCTGTAGACCTACCATAATTTGTTCTAACATGATACTACTTCCTGTAGGCCTACCATAATTTGTTCTAATGTGCTACTACTTCCTGTAGAACATGGTACTACTTCCTGTAGGCCTACCATAATTTGTTCTAACATGCTACTACTTCCTGTAGTCCTACCTTAACTGCAAAATGTTAACGAAGTGCGTCCACTGTTCTAAAGGGTCTTTAATCAAGCTTGACAAATAACGGTAGCAGTCAAATATTTTTGTCAAAGATCTGTAGCTCTCTACACGTTGCTGTACTTTGGAATCAGTTTAAAGGTTTGATGATATTTACTACTTTCCATTGCTAGATTGTATTCCATGGTCTTGCACCAGTGAATCTGGTTAGAATGGTGCTATGTTGGTATACCCTACCTTGAACCAGACTGTACTTAGCACCAGAGTGCCCAGGACCCATTCCAATACATGCCTTACTAACGGCCCTGATATTTGAGAGGAACAACCTGCGCTCGTAAGACACTGGACCTCATTGATGGAAATATGAACATTTTCCTCTGACCTTGCTGGAGTAGTGAAGTGGTCTGGGCTTGGTCTTTTCATTCAGCGCCCATGGGTGAGTGTGGGTGGGTGGGGTGTGTGGGGGGTGGAGTGTGTGTGTGTGCGTGTGTGTGTGTGGTAAGATGTACAGTATGTCTTAATGAGCCTCTTCCTTCTCTAAAGACAGTGTTGTCCAAAAACAGCATGGTGGAGGAGAAAGAAGCAGCCTGGAATAGTCAGTAAGCCTGCATGGTGGAATTCCTGCATGGAGGACTGAGGAGCAGCCTTGAACAGTCAGTAAGCTAACATGGTGGAGGAGCAGCCTGGAACAGTCAGTAAGCCTGCATGGTGGAGGACCTACTGTAGTTACTACACATTATGTTGTATAAGTTGAACGGATAATTTGTACACATTACCACAATCAAAAACAGAAACAATGAGAGAAAGGACAGGATTAAATGTCAGGCAGAATTTAACCCATCAGAGCGCATTGGACAGCACTGTCGTACAATAGCATTCAACGACTGATGTTGACACCCTTCATACTTCTTCTGTACGGCATCCATATTAGGAAATCATCAGTTGTCAGACAAAACTCAGTGGCAGTTGATATTCTGAGCAATCTGTTATAGGAACAGGACAAAGAGATGATCAGTTCCCATGGCTGTATCTAGACAAACCTGACTTGGAAAGACACAAAATATTCCCATGGCTCTCCTATCACCCAGACATCTTATCTGATCTGAGATATGGAGAAGCCATTCTCTGTTTGTAAAAAAGCCACTATCGTACTGTTGCTTAACAACCAGACCTCACCCCAGTTAAAAGATTACCTGGGCCATCACAGAAATGGAAAGATTAGCAGGGATGAGTCCACTGTCCTCTCGGACATGTCTGAGGACTGAAAGACTTCTGCATTAATCTTTAACCCTAACATGGAGGGGCGGTTTCCCGGACACAGATTAAGCCTAATCCTGGACTAAAAAGTGCTTTCAATGGAGATTTTCCATTGATCTTGCAATTTAGTCCAGGATTAGGCTTAATCTGTGTCCAGGAAACCGCCCCGGAGTGTCTGAGGACTGAAAGACTTCTGCATTAATCTTTAACCCTAACATGGAGTGTCTGAGGACTGAAAGACTTCTGCATTAATCTTTAACCCTAACATGGAGTGTCTGAGGACTGAAAGACTTCTGCATTAATCTTTAACTCTAACATGGAGTGTCTGAGGACTGAAAGACTTCTGCATTAATCTTTAACCCTAACATGGAGCGTCTGAGGACTGAACGACTTCTGCATTAATCTTTAACCCTAACATGGAGTGTCTGAGGACTGAACGACTTCTGCATTAATCTTTAACCCTAACATGGAGTGTCTGAGGACTGAAAGACTTCTGCATTAATCTTTAACACTAACATGGATTGCTTTGTGTTGTAACCAACAGCACCTAGACACACTGACTGTTGCTACTTCACCGTAGTGACCCAATAGGCAGGTTTCCATTGACCCTAGTTTATTCCACAAAATAGAACACTGCAACATTTGTAATAGAAACGGCAGATATAGGAGAAATTTGCTAAAGATCGAATACATTTTTATCCAATTGACAGGGGTGGAATTCTAAAATGACGATAGAAATTGTGTTTTTGTAATAAATTACAATTGTGGATGAAATTTGTAGGTACGCATGGCAGTGATGTTAAGCTTCACATTTCATAGTAAATTCTTACTGCTTGCAAAATCCATTTATTTAACTATACAAATAATGTTTCTTTGCAAGACAATCTTTGCAAGATTGTCTTGACTTTCAAGAATGCCTGAATTGCTTCACATCTCTACCAGGACGAGTGTCATTTTATTTGTATTTTTTTCTACTTTTACCCCTTTTTTTTCTCCCCAATTTTGTGATATCCAATTGGTAGTTACAGTCTTGTCCCATCACTGCAACTCCCCTATGGACTCGGGAGAGGCGAAGGTCGAGAGCCAAGCGTCCTCCGAAACATGACCCTGCCAAGCCGCATTGTTTCTTGACACACTGCTTGCTTAACCCAGAAGCCAGCCACACCAATGTGTCGGGGGAAACATCGTCCAGCTGACCGGAATTAGCTTGCAGGCGCCCGGCCCACCACAAGGAGTCGCTAGAGCACGATGTGACAATGAAATCCCTGCCGGCCAAACCGTCCCCTAACCCGGACGACGCTGGGCCAATTGTACGCTGCCTCATGGGTCTCCCGGTCACGGGACGAGTGCAAGTTTCACCATGGCATGGGCCGTGGCGATTCGTTGGCACATGAGAATTATGAGAATCTGGCAAATATTAGTCAATTATTGCATTTTATCCATGCTGGCTGAGACATGAAACAGATAGGTGGGAGGGCATACAGGCTGTTGCCAGTTTATTAATGCATAATTTGCCTAAATGGGTCATGGCAACACTTCAACTACTGCATTCTTATTCAACACTAGTTTTTTTTAGGTGTGACGTCATTACGTCTAGCTGTTTTTATTTATGGAAATTCACCCTAGCAGGCAATTGTCACATCTATTTTCTATGCCAACTTTCTAAATGTTGTCAAATAAATCACTGGACAAGTTAATGGAAACAAAGCTACTGACAGTTCCCATCTCTTTTATTGCACGCACAACACTTTTCAGCACACACAGAAATAACTTGAAAACCTGACATCTTCCTTTGCAGTGTAATTACATTTTATGACAGGCCTTCAACAGGACTCTGTTGATATCAGACAGGAAGGGAAGAGCTGTCAGAGACTGTAGGCTGTAGAGTGGACACTGTGTCCTGTCCTTCCTCAGTCCTTGCTTCCATCTTCCAACCCAGCCAGGGGCCATAGCAGAGACAGGGTTCAGTACACTCTCCAGACCTGCTTACTGGCCACTTCTGAAAAACATCACCGTTTCATAACCCAACATTTATTTGGTCTGTATATTAGATTACATGAAATGTAGTTTCTCATGACGTGCCAAGACTGAAATTGACAAGGAGCTGCTATGAGCATTTAAGTTATGGTCAGAGCTGCCCTCCAGAATTACATTTTAGAGATGTTTCTGAAACCTATAATCCCTGTACCTTCATTTGAGGAGTGGACTTTCAAAGGTAATCAAATCTCTGTTGCATAAAGACTCAAGTCCAGTTTCTCAGAATTCCCATAAATGAATGGATCAAGACGTAAAAACTTCACGAGGGAAAGAAAAAAGTGGGGAGGGAAAATGTACTCTCAAGTTAGTCCAGTTTTAATTTCGGATGGGAACATATTTAATAACTGTGTCCTTTAGCGAGGGTTAAAGTTGATTAAATCTGGTGTAGCTGTGTTGTGTCAGTTTGTGTAACGATACTCTAGGGAGGACTATATAAAAGGATTTTCTAGGGTTTGGTAAAAAAGTATTCTTGTCTTGTCTTCTCTTCTCCTCCCCTCTCCTCCTCTCTTCTGCTACATGCACATACAAACTCTAGTCCTCTTCTATCCCCCTTTCTATCTCTTCTCCTCTCTCTCCTCTCCTGTCCTCTTCTCTTCTCCTCTCTCTCCTCTCCTGTCCTCTTCTCTTCTCCTCTCTCCACTTCTCTTCTCCTCTTTCCACTTCTCTTCTCTCTTCCTCTCTCCTCTTCTTCTCTCTCCTCTTCTCTTCTATTCTCTTCTCCTCTCTCCTCTTCTCTTTTGCTTACATACAGCCCCTCAATCACCAGCAGGATCTCCACATTTTCTGTTAGATAATCCCATAACAAATTAGCATGGGTTAACAGAGCACAACAGCCAGCATGCTAACACAGGTTGTGACCCATGTTAGCCCAGGCTAACCAAGAGAAGATAAAAGCACACGTTAACACACAGACTAACCTGCTGAGTGTGAGTGTGGAGTGGAGGCAGCCAGCTAAAGGGCTGGAGTGAGTCAGGGCTGTGTCCTGTAAACAGGCCTCTCACAGCAAGGTGAAAAAAACAAAGAGTTTGTACTGCTTAGTCAGATACAGACCTGGGTTCAAATACTATTAGAAATCATTTCAAATGCTTGGGATTGATTGAGCTTGACTAAGGCAATGGAACCAATAATATAGTCTCAAAAGTGAAAACCCTGCACATGTGGTAGTCCAGGCAGGCCAAAAGAAAACCCCAGTCTTCAGAAAGATTTCAAATTGTATTTAAACCCAGGTCTGGTTTAACACAGTCTGAATCTACTCAATCTATTACAGTATAGTAAATCCACCCGGATTGACCTACTGGGACTCCATACTATTCCTTCCTCCACTTGTATTGTAAATACCGTTTTGTAACTGATATTCTTCTGGTTGGAGAGTGATCCAAATTGAATCCCGTTTCATCTTAGAAAAATGAAAATTTTTAGTATTTCTATATATTTTATTTCTTTTCACTCTCACTCTTTCTCTTCCATGACAGCGGGACTTGAGTACAGCTCTTCTCCTCCCTCTGTGACTCCTGGAGTAGTATTGGTGCTGACAAGGCCTGCCTCTCCTCCAGACTATACCTCTATTCTCAATCCATTCATCCAATCATTCTCATTCTTTCTCTCTCTCTCTCTCTCTCTCTCTCTCTCTCTCTCTCTCTCTCTCTCGCTCCCCTTCCCCCCCTTTCTCTCCCTCTCTCTCTCTTTCTCTCTCCATCTCTCTCTCTTTCTCTCTCCATCTCTCTCTCTAGGTGGTGACAGCTCCATCCCTTCTCCTTGGCATCTGACCTCTGACCTTTATCCCATATTTCCTTTTTGATCCTGATTGGCTCTGTCATCGCTCTTCATTTCCTGGGTTGGAGTTGTGATTAGGGACGTGATCTGGTTAAGCTTAGAGTTATTTAACAGCTATTCACACACACACACACATACAAATACACACACACACACACACACATACACGCACACACACACAAACACAGCAGAATGGGCAGACTGATTGTCAACAGACGGGCTACTCTCTTCCTGTTTTTAGAAACTATTGTTCTCCAATGTATGGTTTTGTTTTACCACACAATATTTTTCCCATGGTCCTCTTTGCAACATTGGTAAATGCTCCTGTTCAGATATGACCTGTGGCAGTCCTAGATTGTCTTGTGCGCTGTCGGTCCTGGATATTAATAAGTGAATCTGTCCTTGATCATCTTGTGCTCTCTGTCAGTCCTTGGTTATCTTGTGCTCTCTGTCAGTCCTTGATCATCTTGCTCTGTCAGTCCGAGATCATCTTGTGGAATATCTCGATAATATTCCTTACTTATTTTTGAAACAGCAATTTGATATTGGTTTTAATATTGGAAATTGAAAGGCGTAACGACAAGTTTGTTTTTGTCAATGTTTGTATGCTGTGTCGGTCCTGGATCGACTTGTGCACAAGAGTAACACATCTGACAATATTTGTCCAGTCTAGCATGGCCATCTTAAGCCCTACTGCATTCAACTCCTCCAATGTGCTCGTCAAACAGTGAGACACACAATATGTTTCAGTTGTACATATTGCCTGAATGAGACTGATGCCTGCAAAACGTCACCCATTAATATTATAGCAATCTGATGAAACCATTGCATTTTAGAGTTTTACAAAGATGGAAACAGAACATTAACTTTTATAAACGTTGGCTAGTATTTGCTGTCCAGGCCTTTAAATTAAATATTGGCAGTTTGTGAGACACGGCACTGTAACAGAAAACCACTTTTGATAACCTAATTTTAATATTCTGTGTGTTCCCAAGCAGATTTATTAGACTGTCTGAAGTGTGGGCCCAGAAAATAATGTCTGTTTTGACTCTTCTAATCAGTCTCTCTCTCTCTCTCTCTCTCTCTCTCTCTCTCGCTCTCTCTCGCTCTCTCTCTCTCTCTCTCTCTCTCTCTCTCTCTCTGTGCCTCGGTCTCTCTCTCTCTCTCTGCCTCTCTCTCTCTCTCTCTCTGCCTCTGTCTCTCTCTGCCTCTCTCTCTCTCTCTGCCTCTCTCTCATCTCTCTCTCTCTCAATTCAAAGGGCTTTATTGGCATGGGACGCACATATTACATTGTCAAAGCAAGTGAAATAGATAATAAACAAAAGTGAAAAAATTAAAAATAAATGAACAGTAAACATTACACTCACAAATGTTCCAAAGGAATAGAGACATTTCAAATGTCATATTATGGCCGTGTGCCGTGTCAGAACGATGTGCAAATAGTTAAAGTACAAAAGGAAAAAAAGATTAACAGAAATATGGGATGAATTTACTATGGTGTTTGTTATTCACTGGTTACCCTTTTCTTGTTGGCGACAAGTCACAAATCTTGCTGCTGTGACGGCAGACTGTGGTACTTCACCCAATATATATGGGAGTTTTTCAAAATTGGATTTGTTTTTGAATTCTTTGTGGGTCTGTGTAATATGAGGGAAATATGTGTCTCTAATAGGGTCACACATTTGGCAGGAGGTTAGGAAGTGCATCTCAGTTTCCACCTCATTTTGTGGGCAGTGTGCACATAGCCTGTCTTCTCTTGAGAGCCAGGTCCACCTACGGCGGCCTCTCTGAACAGCAAGATTATGCTCACTGAGTCTGTACATAGTCAAAGATTTCCTTAATTTTGGGTCAGTCACAGTGGTCAGGTATTCTGCCACTGTGTACTCTCTGTTAACGGCCAAATAGCATTCTAGAGTGCTCTGTTTTTGTTGTTGATTCTTTCCAATGTGTCAGGTAATTAACTTTTTGTTTTCTCATGATTTGGTTGGGTCTAATTGTGTTGCTGTCCTTGGGCTCTGTGGGGTCTGTTTGTGTTTGTGAACAGAGCCCCTCTTCTCCAGGTTAATCTCTCTGTAGGTGATGGCTTTGTTATGGGAGTTTTGGGAATCGCTTCCTTTTAGGTGGTTGTAGAATTTAATGTCTCTTTTCTGGATTTGTATAATTAGCGGGTATCGGCCTAATTCTGCACTGCATGCATTATTTCGTGTTTTTCATTGTACACAGAGGATATATTTGCAGAATTCAATTCGAAGGGGCTTTATTGGCATGGGAAACATGTTTCAAAACTGAGAAGACACAAAACAACACCAACAAAGAACTATTAGAATTTAACAGTGAACAATCAGGTTTCAAAAAGATAACAACATTTCAAGTGTTTCAGATGTTATATTATCAGCTATGTACATGTTTTAGCAATGTGCAAATAATTGTCGTACGAATAGTAGGGGAAGATAAATAAATATTGGTAGAATTTACATTTTTGTTTGTGCTCCACTGTTTGCCCTTTTCTCATGGGCCACAACTCTTGCTTCTGTGATTGCAAACTGAGGTATTTCGCCTGACAGATATGGGCGTTTCAAATTCTTTGTGGGCCGGTGTAGTCTGGGGGAAATATTATCGGTATATATTTGGCATGAGGTTAGGTTTTTCTCTCCCATCTACACACAATACCCCATAATGACAAAGTGAAAACATATTTTTTGCAAATTTATTGAAAATTAAATACAGAAATATCTAATTTACATAAAGTACCAGTCAAAAGTTTGAAAACACCTCAAATATGGAATAATGTAGAAACCAAAAAACTATTAAGCAAATCAAAATATTTATATTTGAGATTCTTCAATGTAGCCACCCTTTGCCTTGGTGAGAGCTTGCACAATCTTGGTATTCTTTCAACCAGTTTCCTGAGGTAGTCACCAGGAATGCATTTCAATTAACTTCTTTGGGATCGGTGTCCCGTCCACGGGACGGTTAAGCTAATGTAGGCTAATGCGATTAGCATGAGGTTGTAAGTAACAAGAACATTTTCCAGGACATATACATATCTGATATTGGCAGAAACACTGTCCAATTTACAGTACCTATTACAATAAAAGAATACCATGCTATTGTTTGAGGAGAGTGCACAATTTTGAACATGAAAGTTAGGCCTATTTTTTATTTTATTATTTTTTTAATTTCACCTTTATTTAACTAGGTAGGCCAGTTGAGAACAAGATCTCATTTAGAACTGCGACCTGGCCAAGATAAAGCAAAGCAGTGTGACAAAAACAACACAGAGCAGAGTTACACATGGGATAAACAAACGTACAGTCAATAACACAATAGATAAATCTATATACAGTGTGTGCAAATGTAGTAAGATTAGGGAGGTAAGGCAATAAATATGCCATAGTGGTGAAATAATTACAATTTAGCATTAACACTGGAGTGATAGATGTGCAGATTATGATGTGCAAGTGGAGTTACTGGGGTGCAAAAGAGCAACAAAAAATAAATAAATATGGGGATGAGGTAGTTGGGTGGGTTATTTACAGATGGGCTGTGTACAGGTGCAATGATCGGTAAGCTGCTCTGACAGCTGATGCTTAAAGTTAGGGAGGGAGATATAAGTCTCTAGCTTCAGGGATTTTTGCAATTCGTTCCAGTCATTGGCAGCAGATAACTGGAAGGAAAGGCGGCCAAAGGAGGAGTTGGCTTTGGGGATGACCAGTGAAATATACCTGTTGGAGCATGTGCTACGGGTGGGTGGTGCTATGGTGACCAGTGAGCTGAGATAAGGTGGGGCTATACCTAGCAAAGACTTATAGATGACCTGGAGCCAGTGGGTTTGGCGACAAAAATGGAGCGAGGGCCAGCCAACGAGAGCATACAGGTCGCAGTGGTGGGTAGTATATGGGACTTTGGTAACAAAACGGATGGCACTGTGATAGACTACATCCAATTTGCTGAGTAGAGTGTTGGAGGCTATTTTGTAAATGGCATCGCCAATTGGCAAAAGAGGTATTGTAGCCCTAGAATTAGCTGGTATATGGGCCTAGCTCGAGGCTAGCTCGGCTAACTGCTGCTTTCTTCGGGATACAGTCATTAGCTAACAGTAGACACTCATTTACAGCTAGCTAGCTGCGATGATCCGGTGTAATGATCCAGAACGGCAGGAATCTGGTGATGTGGTAGAGAGAAGCTGTCCGATATGCTCTAGTTTGATATCGCGCTGCGCAGACTGGCAGGTATTGTCCGAGCTAAGGCTGGCTGGTGTCCGAGCTAAAGGTGAAGACCGCTAGCCGTGGCTAACAAAGACTAGTAGCTAGTTAGCTGGCTAGCTCCTGATGGAGGTTCCAGTTATAATTAATAAAAATAGCAGATCCGTACCACATTGGGTGAGGTGGGTTGCAGGAAAGTATATTTAGTTCGTAGATTTAGTTCATAGATAGAAAGTGAGATGAAACTATATACAAAAAACTGCTATTTACACGGGATAAGACACGGGATACAGACACACGTCCGACTGACAAACACACGTCCGACTGCTATGCCATCTTGGTTTAGACATTTGGGCAGTCTTGATACAAAATTTGGAACAGAAATGCAATGGTTCATTGGATCAGTCTAAAACTTTGCACATACAAAATCTAAATTGCACCTGGGCTGTAATAATACGGCCTTTCTCTTGCATTTCAAAGATGATGGTACAAAAAAATACAAAAGAACGGTTGGTTTTATCTTTGTATTATCTTTTACCAGATCTATTGTGTTATATTCTCCTACATTCCTTTCACATTTCCACAAACTTCAAAGTGTTTCCTTTCAAATGGTACCACGAATATGCATATCCTTGCTTCAGGGCCTGAGCTATAGGCAGTTAGATTTGGGTATGTCATTTTAGGCGAAAATTGATCCTTAAGAGTGTGCCTTGTTAAACGTTAATTTGTGTAATTTCTTTCAGTTGTGACAAGGTTGTGACAAGGTAGAGATGGTATACAGAAGATAGCCCTATTTGGTTAAAATACCAAGTACATATTATGGCAAGAACAGCTCAAAAAAGCAAAGAGAAATTACAGTCCATCATTACTTTAAGACATGAAGGTCAGTCAATCTGGAAAATTTCAAGAACTTTTAAAGTATATTCAAGTGCAGTAGCAAAACCGTCAAATGCTATGATGGCTCTCATGAGGACTGCCACAGGAAAGGAAGACGCAGAGTTACCTCTGCTGCAGAGGATAAATTCATTAGAGTAAACTGCACCTCAGAGTGCAGCCCAAAAAATGCTTCAAGTAACAGACCCATCTCAACATCAACTGTTCAGAGGAAACTGCATAAATCCGGCCTTCATGGTCGAATTGCTGCAAAGAAACCACTACTAAAGGACACCAACAAGAAGACAAGACTTGCTTGGGCCAAGAAACACAAGCAATGGACATTAGACAGGTAGAAATCTGTCCATTGGTCTGATGAGTCCAAATTTGAGATTTTGGGTTCCAACCACTGTGTCTTTGTGAGATGCAGAGTAGGTGAACGGATGATCTCCGTATGTGTGGTTCCCATCATGAAACATGGAGGAGGAGTGATGGTGTGGGGGTGCTTTGCTGGTGACACTGTCAGTGATATATTTAGAATTTAAGGCACACTTAACCAGCATGTCTACCACAGCATTCTGCAGCAATACGCCATCACATCTGGTTTGCGCTTAGTGGGACGATCATTTGTTTTTGAACAGGAAAATTACCCAACATATCTCAGGCTGTGTAAGGGTTATTTGGCCAAGAAGGAGAGTGATGGAGTGCTGCATCAGATGACCTGGCATCCAAAATCACACAACTTCAACCCAGTTGAGATATTTGGGGATGAGTTGGACCTCAGAGTGAAGGAAAACTAGCCATAAAGTACTCAGCATATGTGGGAACTCCTTCAAGGCTGTTGGAAAAGCATTCCAGGTGAAACTGGTTGAGAGAATGCCAAGAGTGTGCAAAGTTGTCATCAAGGCAAAGGGTGGCTACTTTGAAGAATCTAAAATACATTTTGATTTGTTTAACACTTTTTTGGTTACTACATGATTCCATATGCGTTATTTCATAGTTTTGATGTCTTCACTATTATTCTACAATGTACAAAAATAGTACCAAATAAAGAAAAACCTTTGAACGAGTAGGTGTGTTCAAACTTTTAACTGGTACTGTATGTATTCACACCCCTGAGTCAATACTTTGGAGAAGCACATTTGGCAGCGATTACAGCTTTGAGTCTTTATGGGTCAGTCTCTAAGCGCTTTCCACACCTGGATTGTGCAACATTTGCTCATTATTCTTTTCAAAATTCTTCAAGATCTGTCAAATTGGTTTTGATCATTGCTACACATCCATTTTCAGGTCTTGCCATACAGTGCATTCATAAAGTATTCATACCCCTTCACTTTTTAAAAATGTTGTTACGTTACAGCCTTATTCTAAAATGTATTAAATAAAAAAATGTCTTCATCAATCTACACACAATACCCCATAATGACAAAGCGAAAACAGGTTTTTAGAAGTTGTATCAAATTTCTTACAAATAAAAAACAGAAACACCTTATTTACAAAGGTATTCAGACCCTTTGCTATGAGACTCAAAATTGAGCTCAGGTGCATCCTGTTTCCATTGATCATCCTTGAGATGTTTCTACAACTTGATTGGAGTCCACCTGTGGTAATTTCAATTGATTGGACATCATTTGGAAAGGCACACACCTGCCCCACTGTTGACAGTGCATGTCAGAGAAAAACCAAGCTATGAGGTCGAAGGAATTTTCCGTAGAGCTCCGAGACCGTATTGTGTCGAGGCACAGATCTAATTTTTTCTGGGATTCTTGAAGACGCATCCAATAATCCAGAGGGCGCGATCAGAGAATTCATGCAATCCGCCTTGAAACTTCCTATAGAGACTGTAAACAAGGTGGCTTTCCACCAAGTACACAGACTTGGAGCACGGAGCGACAAGACCAAGGGTCCCAGACCAATCCTCGCAAAATTTGAACACTACCAACAAAAGGAGCTGATCAAAAGCAGGGAAAGGGAGCTTAAAGGGACCAAATTCAGTCTCAACGACCTATTTCCAAGGGAGATAAACGAGACAGCTCCATAACACCATGGCTGGACTACATTCTACAGGGACTTCAGAAAGTATGGGAACTGTAAAAATATCTGAATACTATGAAGTGGATATGAACACACATGTACTCAATTACATGCTTGCTTACACATACGGGCTTATACATACACACACACCTGATCTCGCTCTCTACTCTCACTCTCTCTTCCTCTCTTTTCTCTTCTCTTCTCTTCTCTCACTCTCTATTGTCGAGAACTGTTTTACAGATTCATGTTTATTGTTTGTCTATCTTTTTTATGTATTTGTTTATATATGTTTACAACAAGCAAGGGGAAGATATCAGAATATGGGCATTGGGGAATAATAACATATTGTAACGGAATACCTTTGTACTGTAGTGAAGAAATCTCTAGAGTAATGCAAGGTCTCTTTCATGATCATGTGAAACATCAATTGCTATGAAAATGCTGGGATGTGTTTTTAAATGATGTTAAAGGTATTTATGATGCAACTATGACGGTGATACTATATGGATTACAATTATCATCATGAATATTAAGGCTATACGCACTATATGTTACACACATAGACAATTAACCATGCAAATTGTGGAGTTATTATTTACTTGGACAGCACACATTATAGTCTTACCACACAAGGGTGCGTTCTCAGCCCTCTCCTGTACTCCCTGTTCACCCATGACTGCGTGGCCATGCACGCCTCCAACTCAATCATCAAGTTTGCAGACGACACTACAGTGGTAGGCTTGATTGCCAACAACGACGAGACGGCCTACAAGGAGGAGGTGAGGGCCCTCGGAGTGTGGTGTCAGGAAAATAACCTTACACTCAACGTCAACAAAACAAAGGAGATGATGGTGGACTTCAGGAAACAGCAGAGGGAGCACCCCCTTATCCACATCGACTGGACAGCAGTGGAGAAGGTGGAAAGTTTTAAGTTCCTTGGTGTACATATCACCGACAAACTGAAATGGTCCACCCACACAGACAGTGTGGTGAAGAAGGCGCAACAGCGCCTCTTCAACCTCAGGAGGCTGATTAAATTTGGCTTGTCACCGAAAAGCCTCGCAAACTTTTACAGGTGCACAAATGAGAGCATCCTGTCGGGCTGTATCACCGACTGGTACGGGAACATCACCGCCCAGAAACGCAGGGCTCTCCAGAGGGTAGTGGGGTTTGCACAACGCATCACCGGGGGAAAACTACCTGCCCTCCAGGACACCTACAACACCCGATGTCACAGAAAGGCAAAAAAGATAATCAAGGACAATAACCACCTGAGCCACTACCTGTTCACACCGCTTCCATCCAAAAGGCGAGGTCAGTAGAGGTGCATCAAAGCTGCGACAGAGAGATTGAAAAACAGCTTCTATCTCAAAACCATCAGATTGTTAATCAGCCACCACTAACAGACTTGATATCACTGGCCACTTGAATTAATGGAACACTAGTCACTTTAATAATGCCACTTTAAGAATGTTTACTTATCTCACATTACTCATCTAATATGTTTATACTGTATACTGTATCCTTCACTATCTATTCTTTACTATCTATTGCATCTTAGCCGCTCTGTCACTGCTCATCCATATATTTTATACTTATGTATTCTCATCCCATTCCTTTACTAGATTGTGTGTATTAGGTTTTGTTGTGGAATTTGTTAGATATTAGTTTTTGTTGTGGAATTGTTAGATATTACCTGTTAGATACTGCTACACTGTCGGATCTAGAAGCATAAGCATTTCACTACACTCGCAAGAACATCTGCTAACCATGTGTATGTGACCAATAAAATTTGATTTGATTTGAGGTCAGTGACAAAGGGGTCTACAGTACTATTGCCAAGAGAGGAAAAGACAGGAAAAGATTCACAGAATGTTGGTTGACAGGTAGAGACAGTGTAGAATAATTAATAGATGGAGAGAGGGGAGGAGGAGAGGAGGAGGAGAGGGGGAGGTGGAGAGGAGGAGGAGGAGAGGGGGAGGAGGAGAGGAAGACTGACAATCCACACCAGAATGAAGTTATTCTCTCTCTCTCTTTCTCTCTCTGTCTCTCTCTCTCTCTCTCGCTCTCTCTAAGCAGAACAGGCCCTCACTTATGTCTCTTACATTAGTATTAGTGAAATCTTGGATCAAGAACAGTAGGTTTAGGATCATTCCCTCGAGTTGAGGCAAAAGACTGGAAATCATTTAGTTTGTCCGGTAAAATACCAAAAGATTGTGTGGGTCACTCACTGAATAAGAAATACTAGGGGTCCATATGCCCTCATGGGGTCTTGGGTTAGAGAAGTAGGACCACGCACCCTAACGCATTAGCTCCTCTGATTAGGTCTGAATAGAGTAGCCACAGGTTCCGTGAAGAAGAAGGAAGACCTGTGTGTGTGTGTGTGTGTGTGTGTGTGTGTGTGTGTGTGTGTGTGTGTGTGTGTGTGTGTGTGTGTGTGTGTGTGTGTGTGTGTGTGAGAGAGAGAGAGAGCGATAGCTAAATTACTACGCAGATTATGCCCAAAATGTGTACTACTACAACCTTTATTTAACTAGACTAGTCAGTTAAGGACAAATTCGTACTTACAATGACGGCCTACCCCGGTCAAAACCTAACCCGGACAACGCTGGGCCAATTGTGTGCCGCCTTATGGGACTCCCAGTCACGGCCGGTTGTGATACAGCCTGGAATCAAACCAGGGTCTGTAGTGACACCGCTAGCACTGAGATGCAGTGCCTTAGGCCGCTGCCCCACCCGGGAGCCTGTTACCACACATACAGCGCATTCAGGCAGTATTCAGACCCCTTGACTTATTTCACATTTTGTTACGTTACAGTCTTATTCTAAAATTGATTAAATAAATGTTTAGACCTCATCAATCTACATCAATCTTTTTAGACATTTTTGCAAATATATAAAAAATAAAAAACAAATACCCTATTTACATAAGTTTTCATGTGTCAATCATACATATTCCACCTGTATTGTAATTGTGTATTGTATTTTACAGTATTGTACTTATGTATTTTAGTGGTCCTGTATGTGGCTCAGTTCATAAGTATGGCACTAGCAACACCGGATTTTTGGGTTCGATTCCCATGTAAATGGCATATATTACGGTATTACAGTACTGTATTGGCCAATGCAATTACTGTTTTTTTATCGCTTTTGTACTAAATATGTGGTGAATTTTCAAAACTTCAAATGGATAATACTTGTAACACAGCCAGTCTTACATTCAAAACCTTTCGTTGTGCATTCATTTTGTTTGTAGACATCTTTCGCCACACAACCTTTGATCCAAAATATACATTTACAGTAAAATATGAGTACATTGGTTTCACCAAAACACAATATCTTCTCAATGTAGTTGTTTTAATAACCAGTTAATCCAATAGAAAAAAAAGATACATGTTTTTAAATTGCTCTTGAAAGTAGTATGCTAATGTACTGTAAATTACAGTACATTACACTGTTTTCACAAAAAGACCCCAGCAACTTCATTTTATGTGCACTCCAACCCTGTTCCTGGAGAGCTACCGTTCTGTAGGTCTAATCTCCAACCCTGTTCCTAGAGAGCTACGGTTCTGTAGGTTAACTCCAACTCTGTTCCTAGAGAGCTACCGTTCTGTAGGTTTAACCTCCAACCCTGTTCCTGGAGAGCTACCGTTCTGTAGGTTTAAACTCCAACCCTGTTCCTAGAGAGCTACCGTTCTGTAGGTTTTAACGTGAGCATTGCAGGGAACGCAACACCCTGCTACAACCCAACTCCCCGGTGAGTGAAAAAGGTATGTGATTGTAGGTGCGGGTAAGAATGACAGAGGCAGAGAATATTACCATTTACAGGGAATTTATTCTTCCTTCACACGGTAAGGTGGGGAAAAGGGGCTGGACGTAACCAAAGCAAAGAAAGTTAAAGTGCCCCCTCTCCTACCTTACCTGCCTACCCACTGGCTACCTGACTAGCACCACCTGGCGCGCTCACCAAAATACAGGGGGTAGTCCGCCCAGGTCTTACCTAGTGTGCATAGACAGAGTACATACTACGGGTATATGTATGCCAGCAGGCCTCTTGCCTAAACACTCCCAAGGTGCCTTCCCCCCCAGGAACAAATTAAACACTATAATTCAAACTTAGTGAACAATTTAAATAAACCAAAAACACTAGGTACTATGGTATACACATACCTCTACAGGAGCAGCTACAAAACACTCTCAACAAATTTACCAGACCAACAACCAACACAGAACATACAAAGAAGCTCTCTCTCCTAACAAAGGAACACTGGCTTTTCAAGCTGCAGAAGGAGTCGGTAATTGCAGACAGCTGTATCCCCTGACGAGAGGGCGGGGTCAGAGCAGCAATTAGTGATGGGCCGACCAATCAGCTGCTTTGGAATCCAGGCAGCCATTTCCTGAAATACACACACACACATACACAAACCCACAGCAACACAGAAACTGGGGAACGTAACACATTGTGAAAGTCCGCTACTTCATATGAACATGTATTGCAATGTGAAACATGAATTTCTAGTTGAGTTTGGTGAAACATTGTTTGTGTTGTACTTAGTCAATTGATGATCTGTTTAAAATTTTGTACTAAGAGTTGAAAATGTACCACATATTTGTGAAAATTGTACCGAAACGAAAAAAATAACTGTGACTGTATTTTTCTTCCCACTGTAATTCAAAGTGGGAGAGACAGGCTGGTTACACTGTATACTTGTATTACAGACTTACTACCAGACATAGGTTATGGACTGGGAAGTTGACCTTTGAACCAAGACCAGACTGGGCCTATGTGGATTTATCCGATAACAACGATGAACTTTCATGTCAAATACAGTTTGACATCTGAGAGCAGAAATTAGATTAGTAACAGTAACTAACATCTCTGTGATTATACAATAGTTCCCGTCACACACACACACACACACACACACACACACACACACACACACACACACACACACACACACACACACACACACACACACACGTACACACACACACAAGCACACACACTGTGAATTCCTTGGCTGCTTCCACAACGCCTTCTTTCAGAAGAGGGATATGGTTTCCTTTTAATAGTTGAACATGTATGTTTTGATTGAATCGTTTAATTATGAATTGTGGCATTGAAATTTCAGACTGTGGATAATGATATTAAAAGCAGGCCAAAACAATCCAGTTGAATGTATCATACTTAAGTTCCACCAGTGTTTTTGTTCAATTGACAGTGAGACAGCCATTGGGTTCTTTCCGTTGCGGTTCTCAAGTTTGGAAAGTGTTTTTTTGCTGGCTTCCTAAATGCTGATGCATGGAAAAAGAATAAGTGAAATCTTATATCACATAATCAGTCATATAGTCCTTATTTCTGTATGAACTCATTCAATTCACAAACATCTAAACTAAAGCAGTGTTGTGACAATTTAGTTTTTTTCCCTAACACTTTAAACCCTTTACCTGGCTGTTCTCTCTCGTCCACCCAGGCTGTTCTCTTGTCCTCTACCCAGGCTGTTCTCTCCTGTCCACCCAGGCTGTTCTCCCCTCCACTACCCAGGCTGTTCTCGTCCACCCAGGCTGTTCTCAAGTACTCTACTCAGGCTGTTCTCCCCTCCTCTACCCAGGCTGTTCTCTCCTGTCCACCCAGGCTGTTCTCTTGTCCTCTACCCAGGCTGTTCTCTTGTCCTCTACCCAGGCTGTTCTCGCCTGTCCACCCAGGCTGTTCTCCCCTCCACTACCTGTCCAGGGGTGTAGTGCTGCCTGGAGCGCGGAGGAGCGGCACTCCCTCACTTTTTTCAATTTCAGTCAAGAATGCACAGAGCTGGTGAAACTATTTCTGGAAAATGTAATTCTAAGTAATTTCCATGAAAATGTAGAATGACAAACCAAATATATATGTACAGCAGCCTAAAGGTAAATAAATATGTATAGCAGCCTAGAGGTAAATAAATATGTACAGCAGCCTAAAGGTAAATAAATATGTATAGCAGCATAGAGGTAAATACATATGTATAGCAGCCTAGAGGTAAATAAATATGTATAGCAGCCTAGAGGTAAATAAATATGTATAGCAGCATAGAGGTAAATACATATGTATAGCAGCATAGAGGTAAATAAATATGTATAGCAGCCTAGAGGTAAATAAATATATATAGAAGCCTAGAGGTAAATACATATGTATAGCAGCCTAGAGGTAAATAAATATGTACAGCAGCCTAGAGGTAAATACATATGTATAGCAGCCTAGAGGTAAATAAATATGAATAGCAGCCTAGAGGTAAATAAATATGTACAGCAGCCTAGAGGTAAAGAAATATGTATAGCAGCCTAGAGGCAAATAAATATGTATAGCAGCCTAGAGGTAAATAAATATGTATAGCAGCCTAGAGGTAAATAAATATGTACAGCAGCCTAGAGGTAAATAAATATGTATAGCAGCCTAGAGGTAAATAAATATGTATAGCAGCCTAGAGGTAAATACATATGTATAGCAGCCTAGAGGTAAATAAATATGTACAGCAGCCTAGAGGTAAATACATATGTATAGCAGCCTAGAGGTAATTAAATATGTATAGCAAGTAAATGGTGATATCTTCCCTGTCTTATCTCTGGGGGTGGAGAAAATGATGAAGAACTATTAAAGTCAATGTATGCTTGATATAGAATCTCCGTACAGAGGGTGTGAAGCAATTGCGAAGCCTTCTGAGTCTTGCAGAGTCCAAATCAAGCTCTGCACCGCATTGCCGTGCGCCTCCCAAATCTTGTAATGCGTAGGGCTCTGTTAATTCTAAGCAAATTCCATGAAAAACTGTAGAATGACAAACCAAATAAATATGTACAGCAGCCCAGAAGTAAATAAATATGTACAGCAGACTAAAGGTAAATAAATATGTATATCAGTCTAGAGATAAGTAAATTATGTACGGCTATTAAATTGGAAACATCTGTCAGTACAAACATTGATTGAGGAAAACCTTTTGCTGTCCACGCAGGCTGTTCTCT
>QNTS01007502.1:36014-46795 GCA_003317085.1 Hucho hucho
CACCCAGGCTGTTCTCTCCTCCTACACCCAGGCTGTTCTCTCCTTCTCTACGCAGGCGCTTCTCTCCTTCCTCTATCCGGGTTGTTTCCAGACTGACCACTAGAGGGGGGCAGTAGACACAGTCTGATCTTTGGCCTCTCGTTGACCCTGAGTTGACACCAATTACTCTACATTAGCTTCTCCCCCCTCTCCTTTATCTGCACTGGCCCAGGACTGATAATATGGCTCGATACTCTGTAGCTTCCTCCCCTAATCTGCACTGGCCCGGGACTGTTAACATTCTGCTGAATCTACTTAATAAAACTTAAGGCAACAAATGTACACACATTAATATTGAGTAGATGTAATGTGCTATGTTTTTAAGTAAAACAAAAAGAATAATGTGTTTGTATTGACACAAATAAAGTATGTACAGGGAATTAATAATAGCTATAAAAATATGTTGGATTTACTGATAATATGATTAAATATGAGTTGATGTAACACATATTTGGTAAACCCCGAATACTAGTGTTTCACAAACATTTAATGTTTACCATTGGTGAATGTATTTGGGTGGTCTCATCATTGAACGTCAATTTGCCTGACGGTTGATATCTGTTTATCATGATCCATTACATCTCTTATGCTGCTTAATACTAATATAGAAATATAGTTTCTTTATTGAAATAATCATAGTCCATAAATGTTGAATTACCCACAATCCTCTAAAAGCGGAGCCACGTGGCAACTTGTTGCAATAGCTTTATTAAGTAGAGAAAAATATTTTACAAATGTAGTAAATTAAATCACTTAAATCACTTAAAACAGAAAATGGTTTGGCTAAAATGAAACCAACAAATCATTGAAAGGAATTCTTTGACAATTTCAATTCACCCCAGAATATTTTTTTACAGTGCTTCCTGTCATTACCTGTCTCATCTCCTTCATCTACACTGATCTGAAAATGCAGAAGAGATTCAAGATATTGTATAGTCAGAAGACCCCCCTCCCCCCATGCCTCATAACCTGTAATCTTGGGATGAGTATCAATAGTTAATTGTGGTGTCCTCTCTTTGTCCCCTTTTCCTTTATTCATACTAAAAACACAAGCTAGGTGAATGCAGCAAAGAGAAAGCCGTACATTGTAAGGACTAGGGTGATTAGACAGCCAGCAGTGAACACCTTGCATGTCAAGCCAGTTTACCCTCCCTGCTCCTATCATGAGGTTGGAAAGCTGTCAGTGGACGATTGTGGAGAAAGGGATCTGGGTACATGGCCTTAAGAGAAACACACACGCCCGGACACACACAAACACACAAATACACACACACTTCGTAGAGAGATGGATATGGCTCCAATAGCCTAAGGACAGCCAGGGCCATCTGGTCAGCTTGGTCCTTCATCCTCTATTTGGACAGGACTGGACAGGACAGAACAATACAGGACATGACAGTGGCATAGACTTACATAGACTGACATAGACTGACCAGGTTAATCCAGGTGTAAATTATAATCCCTTAATGAGGTCACCAGTTAAATCCATCTTAATCAGTGTAGATGAAGGGGAGGAGACAGGTTAAAAATGATTTTTAAGCCTTGAGACAATTGATACATGGATTGTGTATGTGTGCCATTCAGAGGGGGAACGGGCAAGACAAAAGATTTAAGTGCCTTTGAACGGGGTATGGTAGTAGGTTCCAAGGAGGGCAGGCAGTGTGCCCCCAGTGATGCGTTGGGCTGACCGCACCACCCTCTGGAGAGCCCTGCGGTTGTGGACGGTGCAATTGCCGTACCAGGCGGTGATACAGCCCGACAGGATGCTCTCAATAGTGCATCTGTAGAAGTTCGTGAGAGACTTAGGGGCCAAGCCAAAGGTATTTAGCCTCCTGAGGTTGAAGAGGTGCTATTGTGCCTTTTTCACCACACTGTCTGTTTGAATGGACCATTTCAGGTTGTCAGTGATGTGAACACAGACGAACTTGAAGCTTTCTATCATCTCCACTGCAGCCCTGTCGATGTGGATGGGTGCGTGCTCCCTCTGCTATCTCCTGAAGTCCACCATCAGCTCCTTCGTTTCGCTGATGTTGAGGGAGAGGTTACTTTCCTGGCACCACTTCTCCAGGGCCCTCACTTCCTCCCTGTAGGCTATCTCGTTGTTGTTGTTAATCAGGTCTACCACTGTTGTGTCGTCTGCGAACTTGATGATTGAGTTGGAGACTTGCGTGGCCACGCAGTCATGGGTGAACATGGAGTACAGGAGGGGACTGAGCACAAACCGTTGTGGGGCCCCGTTTTGAGGATCAGCGTATGGGAGGTGTTGTTGCCTATCTTCACCACCTGGGGTCGGGCCGTAAAGAAGTCCAGGACCCAGTTGCAGAGGGCGGAGTACAGACCCGTTGCCCCAAGTTTAGTGATGAGTTTGGAGGGCACTATGGTGTTGAAGGTTGAGGTGTAGTCCATGAACAGCATTCTTACATAGGTATTCCTCTTGTCCAGATGAGATACCGCAGTGTGCAGTGCGATGGCAATTGCATCATCCATGGATCTGTTGGGGCTGTATGTAGATTCTAGTGGGTCTAGGGTGTTGGGTGAGGTGGAGGTGATATCCTCCTTAACTAGCCTCTTAAAGCACTTCATGATCACAGAAGTGAGTGCTATAGTCATTTAGTTCAGTTACTTTTTCTTTCTTGGGTAGAGGAACAATGGTGGACATCTTAAAGCAAGTGGGGACAACAGACAGGGATAGGGAGGGATTGCATATATCCGTAAACACTCCAACCAGCTGGTCTACACGTGCTCTGAGGACGCGGCTAGGGATGCTGTCTGGGCTGGCAGCCCTGCGAGGTTTAGCACACTTAAATGACTCACTCAAGTTGGCCACGGAGAACGAGAGTTCACGGCCCCCGTGACTGGTGATGGCACGCGTCATTGGCACTGTGTTTTCCACAAAGGGGGCGAAGAAGGTGTTTAGCTTGTCCGGGAACAAGGCGTTGGTGTCCGCGATGTGGCTAGTTTTCCCTTTATAATCTGTGATTGTCTGAGTCCCTGCCACATGGGTCTCATGTTTGAGCCATTGAATTGCGACTCCACTTTGTCTTATGGAGGGCATAGCTGGACTGTTTGTAATCGCCCATCTGTCCAGCCACCTTGCCGTGGTTATTTGCGGTGGTTAGCACTTTCAGTTTTGCGTGAATGCTGCCAACTATCCATGTTTTTTTCCTTTGGATAAGTTCTAATCATCACAGTGGGAACAACATACTCTATGCAAATCCTGATCAACTCAGTCACCGAATCAGTCTATTCGTCAATGTTATTCTCAGAGGCAACCCGGACCATATCCCAGTCCTTATGATCAAAACAATCTTGAAGCATAGATTCCAATTGGTCAGACCAAGTTTGAACAGTTCTTACCATGGGTACTTCCTGTTTAAGTTTCTGCCTACAGGAAGGGAGGATCAGAAAGGAGGCATGATCTGATTTGCCCGAAGGGAGGGCGGGGAGGGCCTTGTAGCCGGCACGGGAGGGGAATTAGCAATGGTCAAGAATTATTGAGAAGCGAGTCGTACAAGAGATGTGTTGATAAAACTTCGGTAGTGTTTTTCTCAAATTTGCTTTGTTAAAATCCCCAGCTACAATAAATGTGTCCTCGGGATATGTGGTTTTCCAGTGTCGGCCGTGACAATGACGGAAGAGAATTCTCTCTGGAGGTAATGCGGTTGTCATTTGATAGTGAGGTATTCCTGATCAGGAGATCAAAACAACTTAAGTTCCTCTGCATTACGACAATCAAACCATGAATAGTTAATCATGAAACATACATCTCCGCTATTCTTTTTCGTAGAGTTCTTTCTTCCTGTGCGCGTGATGTACAGAGAACCTCGCTGGCTTTATGGACGGGGACAGTATATCCGGAGAACCATAATTCTGTGAAACAGAGTATATTACAGCCCCTGATGTCTCTCTGGAAGGAGATCCTCGCCTGGGTCTCGTCTACTTTATTTTCCAGAGATTGAACATTACAGAGTAATATACTCAAAAGCGGTGGATGGTTTGCACGCCTTCTTAAAGCCCACTCCATATTCTTCTTCTCCGTCGGCGTCGTCTTGGAGTAGCCCCTAGGATGAGCGGAAATGCCTTGGGTGGTAGGAACAAAGGATCCAATTCAGCAAAGTCACATTTCTGGTGGAAATGCTGGTGAGTGACCGCCGATCTAATATCCAAAAGTTGTTTTCAGCTGTAGGTAATAATGCAAGAAACATTCAAAGAAAATAATGCTCGAAAAAAAAAAGAAATTTAAAAAATACTGCAAAGTTGGCCAGGAGCTAGGAACATAACGACCATGTCTGTCGGCACCATCTTGTAAGTGTGTGATATAATATATCATGATGCACTTAACCTTTCTCACACATTATACTGCACCGTGGCATTAAGCTCTCACAGTAAGCTGCAGCAAGGAAATTATTCTATGTTCCTTGATCAGTAGCTGTCAACCATGATTCTAGTCATCTCCTGCTTTACAAAATATATGTGCAGTGATTGCTGCTGGTACCCTTTGCACTTTCAGTCAAATAAGCCCCCTCCTCCCTCTGTAGATCATCTGATGGAATAACTCAATGTCTTAATCTTGGTTGGGACTTGGCTGTGTGAGAGAGATTCAGAGCCAAGCTGCACATCAGAAGGAGAAGGAAAGGGGATGTTGGAAACGTTTTTTCTCCCTTTTTTTTTCTCTCCCTGACAGGGTGATTTTTCTTGCCTCAGTAGGCCAAGCGGGTGGTGCTGGTATAATGATACTATTACATACTACTACATTACAAAACACTTCATCATGGGATCCTATTCAACTTCTCCAGGTTCTAAGTCTCTCTCGTACTCTCTCTCTCTCTCTCTCTCTCTCTCTCTCTAAATGTAATCTATTCTAAACATATTGTCCTCAGAGTATCCTCCGCTAGCCTCAGAGATGATGTACCTGTAAGCCGCACATTGATGTAGGACCTGTTAGCCTCACCTTTATGTAGGACCAGTTAGCCTCACTTCAATGTAGGACCTGTTAGCCTCAGCTTGATGTAGGACCTGTTAGCCTCACCTTGATGTAGGACCGGTTAGCCTCAGCTTGATGTAGGACCTGTTAGCCTCACCTTGATGTAGGACCTGCTAGCCTCACCTTGATGTAGGACCTGTTAGCCTCACCTTGATGTAGGACCTGCTAGCCTTACCTTGATGTAGGACCTGCTAGCCTCAGCTTGATGTAGGACCTGTTAGCCTTACCTTGGTGTAGGACCTGTTAGCCTCACCATGAGGTCGGACCTGTTTGCCTCACCATGATGAAGTGTTTGCCTCACCATGATGAGGCTAGCCTCAGTAGTAGTATAGAGTAGTAGTAGTAGTATAGAATAGTATTATCGAGTAGTAGTAGTATAGAGTAGTAGTATAAAGTAGAAGTCGAGAGTAGTAGTAGGGAGTAGCAATATAGTAGTAGTATAGAGTAGTGGTAGTATAGAGTAGTAGTAGTATAGAGTAGCGGTAGTATAGAGTAGTAGTATTTAGTAATAGTATAGAGTAGTAGTAGTATAGAGTAGTAGTGTATAGTAGTAGTAGTAAAGATGTGTAGTAATATAGAGTAGTAGTAGTATAGAATAGCAGTAGTGTTGAGTTGTAGTATAGATTGGTAGTATAAAATAAGAGTAGTGTAGAGTCGTAGGATATAATAGTAGTAGTATTGGGTGGTAGTACAGTAGTATAGAGTAGCAGTAGTATAGAGTAGTAGTAGTATAGAGTAGTTGTAGTATATTAGTAGTATTGAATAGCAGTATATAGTAGTAGTATAGAGTAGTAGTATAAAATAGTAGTAGTATAGAGTAGTAGTATCAAGTAGTGGTACCATAGATTGGTAGTAGTAGTATTAGTAGTAGTAGTAGTATAGTATGGAGTGGTAGTATAGAGTAGTAGTATGGAGTAGTATTAGTATAGGGTAGTAGTATAGCATAGTAGTATAGAGTAGTAGTTGTATAGCGTATTAGTATAGAATAGTAGAAGTATAGAATAGCAGTATGGAGCAGTAGTATGGAGTAGTATTAGTATAGAGTAGTAGTATAGCATAGTAGTATAGAGTAGTAGTTGTATTGCGTAGTAGTATAGAATAGTAGTAGTATAGAATAGTAGTATAGAGTAGTAGTATACCATAGTAGTATAGAGTAGTAGTAGTATAGAGTAGTAGTATAGCATAGTAGCATAGATCCATCTACATCAAATATGGCGTAGCAGTCAGACGTCTTTTGTCCTCGTCTTGTGTCCTGTGTGTATATCTTTTTTATTCGCATATATTTTTAAATATTTTTCTTAACCTCAACTTCAACATACTCTCCTGCAGTCCGCCTCACCCAATGTGGTATGGATCTTGCTATTTTCTTTACTTTGAACCGGAACCCCCAACAGAAGCTAGCCAGCTAACTAGCTACTAGCTAGTAGTCAGCTAGCCACTGCAAGCAGTCATCAGCTACCTTTAGCCTGGACAACTCTCGCCAGTCTGCACAGCGCAACTCAAACCAGAGCAAATCAGACTTATTTTTCTCCATATCTACGGATTCCTACCGCAAGCTTCTGTAACCGTAAAAGCCTTGGTTTAATGCATGTTAACATTAGAAGCCTCCTTCCTAAGTTTGTTTTATTCACTGCCTTAGCACACTCTGCCAACCCGAATGTCCTAGCCGTGTCTGAATCCTGGCTTAGGAAGACCACCAAAAACACTGACATTTCCATCCCTAACTATAACATTTTCCGACAAGATAGAACTACCAAAGGGGGCGGAGTTGCAATCTACTGCAGAGATAGCCTGCAGAGTTCTGTCTTACTATCCAGGTCTGTGCCCAAACAATTTGAGCTTCTACTTTTAAATCCACCTTTCCAGAAACAAGTCTCTCACCGTTGCCGCTTGCTGTAGACCACCTTCTGCCCCCAGCTGTGCCCTGGACACCATATGTGAATTGCCCCCCATCTATCTTCAGAAGCTTGTGCTGTTAGGTGACCTAAACTGGGACATGCTTAACACCACGGCCATCTTACAATCTAAACTTGATGCCCTCAATCTCACACAAATTATCAATGAACCTACCAGGTACAACCCCAAATCCGTAAACACGGGCACCCTCATAGATATCATTCTAAACAACCTGCCCTCCAAATACACCTCTGCTGTCTTCAACCAGGATCTCAGCGATCACTGCCTCATTGCCTGCGTCCGTAATGGGTCTGCGGTCAAACGACCACCCTTCATCACTGTCAAACGCTCCCTAAAACACTTCAGCGGGCAGGCCTTTCTAATTGACCTGGCCCGGGTATCCTGGAAGGATATTGACCTAATTCCGTCAGTAGAGGAGGCCTGGTTATTCTTTAAAAGTGCTTTCCTCACCATCTTAAATAAGCATGCCCCATTCAAAAATGTAGAACCAGGAACAGATAAAGCCCTTGGTTCACTCCAGACCTGACTGCCCTTGACCAGCACAAAAACATCCTGTGGCTTATTGCATTAGCATCGAATATCCCCCGCGATATGCAGCTTTCAGGGAAGTTAGGAACCAATATACACAGGCAGCCAGGAAAGTTAAGGCTAGCTTTTTCAAACAGAAATATGCATCCTGTAGCACAAACTCAAAAAAGTTCTGTGACACTGTAAAGTCCATGGAGAATAAGAGCACCTTCTCCCAGCTGCCCAGCTGCCCACTGCACTGAGGCTAGGAAACACTGTCACCACCGATAAATCTGAGATAATTGAGAATTTCAAAAAGCATTTTTCTACAGCTGGCCATCCTTTCCACCTGGCTACCCCTACCCCAGTCAACAGCCCTGCACCCCCCTCAGCAACTCGCCCAAGCCTCCCCCATTTCTCCTTCTCCCAAATATAGTTAGCTGATGTTCTGAAAGAGCTACAAAATCTGGACCCCTACAAATCAGCCGGACTAGACAATCTGGACCCTTTCTTTCTAAAATTATCTGCCAAAATTGTTGCAACCCCTATTACTAGCCTGTTTAACCTCTCAATATCTATCCTACCCTGCCTTTCTAAGGTCTTTGAAAGCCAAGTTAACAAACAGATTACCGACCATTTCGAATCCCACCGTACCTTCTCCGCTATGCAATCTGGTTTCAGAGCTGGACATGGGTGCACCTCAGCCACGCTCAAGGTCCTAAATGACATCATAACTGCCATCGATAAGAGACATTACTGTGCAGCCGTTTTCATTGATCTGGCCAAGGCTTTCGACTCTGTCAATCACCACATCCTTATCGGCAGACTCGACAGCCTTGGTTTCTCAAATAATTGCCTTGCATGGTTCACCAACTCCCCTATATTGGTCACTTCCTCAGTTTCATTCCCGTGTCTGCATTGGTGTTGTTTTGTTTCTCTTGTCCAGACGCTGTTCATGTTTAGTTTCATGTCTGTTTATTAATAAATCCTCACCCTGTACTTGCTTACTGTCTCCCAGCGTCTATAGTTACAGAACCATTACAGAATGCAGACACCACAATTGGAATCATCAGGTAGTTTTTTTGTTTGTTGTTGGTGACGTCGGGTCCGGGTGCCGCTGCCGAAGAAACCGGAGATGCCTCAGCTGGATCGTCAGGCTCCCATGCCTCATCTGGCTCGAGAGGCTCACAAGCCTCGGTTGGCTCGGCAGGCTCCCACCTCATGCCTCAGCTGCTCGTCAGTCTCCCAAGCCATGCCTCAGCCGGCTCATCAGGCTCCTACGCCTCAGCCGGCTCGCCTGGCTCCCATGCCGGCCCATCAGGCTCGCCCAGGCAGGACGCCAGGTGGCACCCTTAGAGGGGAGGGGGGGGTACTGTCGCGGCTGCCACCGCTCCCCCTCTCTGGTGCTCAAGGTTGCCAGAATGCTCATCATTACGCACACCTGCCACCATCATTAAGCGCACCCGCGCTTCATCGGACTCCCGTTATATTGTTTCTCTTGTCCAGACGCTGTTCTTGTTAAGTTTCATGTCTGTTTATTATTAAATCCTCGCCCTGTACTTGCTTACCGTCTCCCAGCGCCTGTAGTTACGGAACCGTTACACACTTATCCCACAAGACATGCCACCAGGGATCTTTTCAAAGTCCCCAAATCCAGAACAAATTCCAGAAAGCGTACAGTATTCTAGAGAGACATTATTGCATGAGCCATTATTCCACCTAAAAAAAACCCGGATAAAGCAACATCTCACGGCACAACGCCTCTCCCCTATTTGAACTAGATAGTTTGATGTATTGATATGTCAGCTATGTGTGCCGCTTTTCTGTATTGTGTCATGTTTCATGTTTAGTGTGGACCCCAGGAAGAGTAGCTGCTGCTTTTGCAACAGCTAATGGGGATCCAAGTAAAATACCAAATACACACTCACACACACACAGATTTTATATACTTTATTTGAATCCACCAATCAAATTTACAATAAAAGGATCCAAACATTTCAAAGGTCCCTGTACGCATGGCACTCAAGGCTACAGAAAGCACCTCATTCTCCAAACAGCTAGGCTGCCCATGACAGCTGAAACAGAGCAGTACCTAGCCAATTGCTTTTCCCTAGTTTTTATCAGGCCCTCAATCTGGAGGCCACACACTGCAAGCCAGTGTACGTGGCTGAGACTGCCAAATATCAGCGCCACCAGATTGCACCTCCACCCCAGGCTGGCCCAGCGTGCCACTAGGGGCTGGTATTTAAACAGCTTCTCGGCAAAGGCCTGCTCCATGTAGGTGTCTAATGAGCAGCCCACTTCCAAAATGAGCATCTCCCCCTGACCTCCCCCCAAATCAACAATATCTGGTGTATTTGGCAAACAGGAAAACACATCATCATCAACATAAAATCAGCTTCCCCATCAGCTTCCCCATTTGTGCTGTTGGTGAGTCTTACCTCGCTGGTTATCAGATCAACAAGGCAGTCATGTCTAGCGATGTACAAATCCTTGAATGAACAGCAGCCATTCACAACATGGGCAATGGACACCATTACATTTGACTCATGTAGAATAGAAAATGATACCAAAGAATGTGGTCCTGGATGTAGGATGAGATGTTCCATCATGGGTGACAGAAGCCTCCACAACAACACCGCGATCTGCGGTCAGCCTGGTAGCAGTGTAAATCCAATCAATATTCGGGACACAGTCTTATTCTGCAAACTGGATGCATTTACTGTATCTGTCAAGGGTATATCCTATTTACCATAGGAATAAAAGTCACCATGTAAATACTACAAAACATTTAATTGAAACCTCCATGCCTATCTCAAAATGACTCAATTGAAATGGAATTTACCCCAACCCTGATACATTTTGCCATACATGTACGCATAGGCACTAGAAAAGTTTACTGCTTGGTTTGATGTCTCCCTCTCTGGGCTATGATTGCGTTTTTCAACAATGCTTCAAGAAGGCTAAGCAGGGTACAGTGCCTTCAGGTCTTTTTGGCTTCTCTGGTATGATTCTTCAAACTGGCTCTAGTCTGGGGTAAACTGGCTCTAGATAAACTGGCTCAAGTGAGGGGATAAACTGGCTCTAGATAAACTGGCTCTAGTCAGGGGATAAACTGGCTCTAGTCAGGGGGTAAACTGGCTCTAGATAAACTGGGTCTAGTCGGGGGATAAACTGGCTCTAGTCAGGGGATAAACTGGCACTAGTCAGGGGATAAACTGGCTCTAGTCGGGAGATAAACTGGCTCTAATCGGGGGATAAACTGGCTCTAGTCGGTGGATAAACTGGCTCTAGTCAGGGGATAAACTGGCTCTAGTCAGGGGATAAACTGGCTCTA